>OY728139.1:1325293290-1325591825 GCA_963277665.1 Viscum album | reverse complement strand
AGATAATAAGAACGTGGATAGTGTGCATGTGTTCATGACTATGTGAATTTCTAACAAATTGAGAAAGGATGAAAACATCAAAAATATAAAATAAAACATTACATGTGTTATAGTATATACATAGAACATACATCATAATTTATGCATTATGTCATTTCAAATAAATCATGTCTTAAATTTAATAAGAGAATGGTTTGAATGTGTTCTAGATTATTCTCATGAGTGAGGTGCAATACAATTTTTTTAATATTGGATATACCAAGGTAGAAAATAAGTGAACTGATAAATTTTAAATTATTGATATTGTGTATTGAAGAAAGAGAATTTGATAATGCTTCATTATTATATATTATTTTTAGTCAAAGAATAATAAGATAGTGTTCAGTTTATGCTCAATTATTCAATCCATATAAATTGGGATGATACTATGTTGAGTGGGTCTTTATCATCTTAATAAAAAAAATTCTATGTTTTTAGAAATATTAGAAGTGGGTTCATTGAATTTTTTTTTCCACAGAAGAAATTAGAGATAAGGACACTTTCATACACTTTTTCATCTTATTGTGTGTCAAATATCAAGAGCATGAAAAGTGTGATAGGCCAATTTATATTCAATTGATCGTTATTTTTTTAAGATTAATTTTGTTCTCATTAGTATAATATATTCATATTATTGTCACTAATATATGAATAAGATCTTGAAACATTTATTTTGTTGTTGAAAATATTTAAAAATAGGTAATTTTATACTTTTAAGCAAGTAACAAGTAAAGAAGTGGAAAAGGAATAAAGTATTATGATATCCAACATGTCTTAATATATATAAGACTTTATTGGTGTGATAAAAATTTAACAAGGAGAAGATTGTCTTTGGAGGCTGTACAATGATCCATCCAGGTGTTATAAAACATTCATAATCAATTTACTATTATGCATTTTAAGTGAAAGGTATTTTATACATTCTGTAACCACATTCAAAGGAATAATTTTTAGTAGTTGTGTGGTGAGGAGAATTTTTTTCCCATTCCAAGGACCATCTACTCTTATTGAGTAGCGAATCTTGTAAATATATCATGTGATATTATTAACTACATTAATATTATTTCACATGATAGGGAAAATGGATGAATAGAATTAATTTCCTAATAGGTCAAAGAGGTAAAGGGATAACAAGATCAATTGTGTTAAATATCCCCTAAATCTAATTCACTCCCTCTTTGTTAAGAATATCCTTATATGGTCATTTCAAATCCCAGTCACATGGATGATGATGAATTTTTTATTAATTTTAATTCATTTAATTAAAAATTATTTAACATGAAACGTCATCAATGCCATTTTTGACAATATTCATTTAGTTTGAAATTAAAAATATCAATACCAAGATATAATTAAAATATTAAATTTTATACAACTAAAATATCTTAATATTAAACAAAAAATTAATGGGAAAATATTACTAACTCGTAAATTACAAAGTTCATAATTTTTAAAATCATTTTATAGATTTTTCTACCACTTATAGAAGCACTATGCCAGTGTAGCATATTAAATTAATGTGACTATGTAATCATTTAAAAATATAAATAAAGTACCGTCAAAAAATAAATTCAACTTTAAAATAAACATTTATAAATGATCATAGAATCTTGATTCCCCATGTCAAAAGTTTAATGATAATAAACCAAAGAGAATGTAATTTTTTTCTTTTGATTATATAAAATAATATAAATGTTGAAATCATTAAAAAAAAATGGAAAAATGTGTAAGATATTAGACATTAGGATATAAAGGGATTAGATTAAATAATCATATTAATTTAATTCTAGTGTTATGTCTATTTTTAAGTCCTTATCGTATTATTTTTAACCTAAATTCCACTATTTACCCATACCGAGGTTACATAAATTTACTATTATTAGTATTCATAATGACAATAAATAAAAGTGGACTGTTTATAAAACATTAATCACATTATTCCTTATAAATAATCAATTTTTTTAGGATTCACAACAATGAATTGGTAGAATTAAATTTAAAAATAAACCAAAACCCTGTGATGAAAAACATGTATTTAGACAATTTATTTTTTATGTATGAAAATGTTTTATACCAAATTCATGAGTAAAATTCATTATAAATAGTTTATTTGGACTATTTCTAATCAAAATAATCAAATTAAAAATATATAACAGAATTTATCTACTTAAATATTTTAAAATAAATGTAGTTCCCAATAAAACCCAATATTTTTCAATATTCAGTATAAAATAACTATTTTCTATAAATTTCTCAAAAATTTCAACTTATGATAGTTTTGAAATTCTAATTTAATAATTATTTTCCATTTATAAAATATATTTTATAAAATTTATTGATATTAATTATAATATATTATCACAAAAATAATGAATATCAATTTTGAAGAAAAAAAATTTTTAATGCGTAAAATGAATTAAAAAACCATGCTTACTTCCTATGAATTAACCATTATTTTTATATTGATTAAAACATTTATATTGATTTAATATTGTATTTCTTACTATCCATACTATCCAATTTAATGGATTAGTTATATTAGTTATATTAAAATAATAATATTTCATGATTCGTTAAACCTCAAGTTTATATATCGTATACGATATCAAACATTTTATTCTATAAAATATTATTATATTATATTCTCCACACTTTATTATATTCCATCCTAATAATATAAAATTGGTATTGATAACCATGGTATTTACATACCATGATACCTTTTGAAAACACCCTTATAGGATACCATCAGATGGAAGGGTAAATATGGGAACAAAAAAACATTGATTTTTGAAATAATGATGGAAGATGACATAGATCACTAATCAAATGAATCAATATAATAATGAGTAATTTAATGACATTAAAATGATAAATTAAAGTGGTTTGAATAATACCATTGATATATCATAAATTAAGTTAATATGATCAAATTTTTGTTTTGATATTCTTTTCCTTATGGTTAAGAATTCTGTTACAATAGAGTTTACTAGTAAAGGGAAATATACATACCTTACAATTATAATTTCATCATTCAATCAATTTCCCAACAATATCGTATTTTTATCCAAATAATGAGAAATTGAGATGGATTTTTTATTCATGAAGTTTTAAAATTAATTCAAATGGAATATATAATTCTACAATAGGATGAAAATGTATTTCTTCTTTATTTATACATTATGAAAAACCAAAACAGTTATCATAAGGTAAGATAATTCTCAAAAGGAATAAAAATTCATATGATTAAATACAACATTAATCACCAGTTGTTAAAATATAATACCGAAAGTTCAATATATCTTTTGATAAATAATTATCCTAAATATTATTTAATACTTTATAGAGTAATATTAAAAAAAATATTTGATCACATATTATTCCATGATATTCTAATCATTTCCTTAATTAAATAACATTATAACACAAATAAACTCAATAACCTCAAGATTAATGTTTGTATTATCATCAAATGTTATTTTTCCCCTTCAACATACATCCCCAAAAAAAGATATATCACCCTTCCAAAAAAATACTTTATTTTAGTCATATGGGTTACATATAACTCAGCCCAAAAAACATCTCTTGTGGTAAAAGTAATCACCTCAAAGTCACGAAATTTAAAAATAAAAAGTTGGTGTATAAACTTTTTATCATATGATAATCCTTAAAATGATAACTAATGATGGTACTCATACCTTTTATGATAACTTCACATGAAAACACCTCAATCTCAAATGTTTTCTGAACTCTATTTGGATACCAAATATAACAACCCAAATGAGGAACTCCATGATCTATGTTGAAAAACATAAACAATATATTTATTTCTTGAAAAAAAATAGAAATAATTTTTTCTATCAAATTCTTATAATAAATATATGAAATATTTGGAAAAATATATACCATGATATTTTTTTGGTTTAGAGTTTCATAGAATTTTGAGAAACACTTCTATAAATAATACTCATAAATTCATGAGAGTATTTTCCCACCATGCACTAGTATTTATATTACATATCATGTCTCTACGATCTCCCACATATTTCGTCTATTATGAATCATTTTTTCACTCAAATAATTTATCATCATTCTTCATTACCCGATTAAATAGAAATATAAGAAAGGTGATCTCAAATGCTCAATAAGTGGGACCTCAAGAATTAATAATTGAATTTTTTCAACGAGAAAAATATGGGAACAAGGATACATTGAGAAAATAATAAATCGTGATAATAACATATGTGAATTTGTATCCATCAATACATTTATCATAAAACATGGAAAATGGAATAACTATGTATCACATGGAATAGTCATCATAATAAATATTCACAAATCACATAATGTAAACCTTCATCAAATGAAAAAATTTATAACCCATAGAAAAAAGTATGCATGTTGATATCTTGTAATGTTATATTCATAATACCATTCAAAAATCCTTACAATTTTATTAACTATATAGTTGACTTCCATAACAAATGAATTATAGGGATATCATAAACCCACCCATACTTGGTTTATAACATAACAACCCATCCATGATTTATACCTGAACTACCCTTCTGGGATTTATAATTGAAAAACCCATCATGATGAATACATTTCAAGAACCATTACTTCAATAAAGTATATTTTGAGTTAATTTAATAATAATATTTATAATAAGAACCATTATTCCTTCAAAATATGACTAACCTATGGAAATGAAATCATATCCATGAAAATTTCATAGAAACAATTGTTATCAATATAGAGAAATAATGAGTATGGTTTTGTCGTAAAAAATCCCTAGTGGAACTTATGTGACATCAAGGGTGGATGATGTTGATGAATATAAACATAATTAAAATGTTCATTAAAATCATTCATAAGGATGATATCATTTTTCATTTTGAAAATCACATTAATAAAACTAAAATAATATAAATATTTTAAAAAACATTTTTTCAAACATAACCTTGGAAACATATAATTTATTCTCTAAAATAAATAAAAATCATGATGGTGGGATAATCTATTCATTTCATTAACTTTTAGAAAACTAATTTACAACATTATTGTAAAGAGAGTCAAAAAATTCCAATATAGATAATGATTAAAAATTTCCTTTCAAAAACATTTTATCAATTTTAATTGGTCATTTAAAATATTTTTTAGAAATTTTTTATTTTTTAAAAAAATATTCATGAATTTGTTTTAGAAAACATGGATATATAAGAGAAATATTCTTGATCTAATGTAATATTCATGATCATTATTTGTTACAAAACACATTCTTGATGATTATTCAATCAATAAGGGTGAAATGGATATTAAACATATGAATAAAATAAAAAATAATAATATATAATAAATGAATAGTGGTTTGACAAAATAAGATCCATATTATTTCTTCCAAAATAACCATAAATATAAATAATCATTGAAAGAAAATAGATTGTAAATTAAATATTTTAATACATTGACAATCATTTCAAAAAAATCAATTGAAATAGATAATATGATATGGATATATAAATCCTATGAATTTCATGAATTAATATTCCAAAATTCATTCATGAATCAAAAACTACACAAGTAATGAAATCATGGTGCATGACACTAATAAAAAATATGAAAAATGATATTAAGAGAAAGAAATCCATTTATTCTTTTATAATATTTAAATCAATATCTTATGAAGGATATTACATTGGAGGAACATAAAATATCATTATAAAAAATTTATTCAGTATATATGGTCCTAGTAGTTCACATATACACTTTGTAAAATGATCTAATTACATATTAGAAGAAATGACTCAAATAAAGATACTTCTAGATAGATGACCCATTTAATGATCCTAACAATGAATTGAGAATTCATAAATAGATATATTTTTCCTAAAAAGAATACACAAAAAAATATAATTGGAAGTATAACATAATTCAGAAAAAATTTCATTTTACACATTATTTTAGCAAGATATAATAAATTAATTAGTGATATAACCTAAGAAAATGAAATTGAGTAAAGAAACCATAACAACATGATAACTTTCAAATAAAAGTCCCATAGATGAAATAGTTTAATTTTTCAATTAATATACCATTATTTATAATGGATTAGTTATATAGCAGTTAAATTTTTCCATAAATATAACTCAAAAAAATAGCTTCATAACATTAATACATGCATCAATGAATGGAAATTGAGATGATAGCTCTTACGTAAAGTCCACATACTACAACAAAACATGCATCTAGCGGCGGTTGTTTAGTGGTGGTTCTAGGAACCGCCTCTAAACCTTTTTTAAAAAAGGTTTCATGGCGGTTTATAATAAACCACAGCGAAACACTGTTTTTTTTTACAGTAGCGCCCCCACCCCCCCCCCCACTTCTCACCCCGAGACCCCTCTTCCCCCACAACCACCCCCCCCCCCCACCCTTGACCTCGGTGACCCCGCTTCCCCCCAGGACCCCTCTTCCCCCGCAACCCCAGCGACCCCGGCGACTCCGGCGACCCCGCTTCCCCCGGCGACCACGCTTCCCCCGGACCCCCACGACCCCGGTGACCTATACGAACCCTAAGGTTTGAAATTACTTTTTTGAATCTTTTTTAAACTCAATTTCATTGCCATCCCAGGTTGGGTTCTAAAATAATCGAGTCATGATAGATGTATTAGAGTTAATTAGGAATGATATTTTGGTTGTTTTATTAAAACTAGGGTAGTGGTGCATAATTATGTAATTATAATTTTTAAATGAAATTGGTTATCACACTTGATTTATAGTTATTAAAATTCTTATTTTTGTTTTTTATCATTCATTTATTTATGATTTAATTTTGTTTAGTATTGATCCATTATACCACCATCAGACATTCAATGTTAGTTAGGATCCATTGGCGTATAGGGAGGGGCACATTAGGGCTGGTGGAACCTGGGCTTAGTTACTTATTAGTGAATATGACCCATGGCATGAAAAGTCTTATCCTACATTTATTTTATTTTTTCATTATATTATGTGACAATAGATAGGAAATTTCTAATATGTTTTTACTTGTTAAACAACTCATTTCTAGGTCTATCCAACCCATACAAAAGACAAAACCCATGTTTCTAGTGATGTGACTGTATTTATGATATACATTATTGATGTTCATTATTATTTTACCTTAGGATAATGATATAATTCAATTAATTAATTATTTATGTGATTTACCTCTTTTTATTGTATTACATTGGATTATTTAACTATTTTCCCATTACGAAAATAGACAAGGATATTCATGCCTCAATTTAGGCATAGAGGATTCGCATTTCATAGGAATGATTAATTGTATACCATGAATAATTGGTTATGTGAAATGTTTATTTTCATGCCATGTTTGTGTAATTTGTTAGTATGATTATTTGTAAAACATTCTATCTTTATTTCCTAAATTGAATGATTGGGCTTCCTACATACACAGAAGACTCCCAATATTATAATAATAATTAATCTATGATTTAAAGGTTCATTATATTCATGATTGATGACTGGTTATTCATGTGCCTTTGTAAACATAAAATGTTGTTTCCCTTATATCTTGATGACTAAACCTTAATTAACCATTCATGAAATGTCTCACCCATTGAATAATATTTCAATGATATGAAATATAAGTGGTTTTGAATCTATGTGTGTTGAATACAATTTCAGAAGTGTATGGGAATTTATAATTTTGCTTTAATGATCCATAAAATCAAAACACAATATAAGGAGTTGTTACATTTTGATATTTAATGTAACAAAACTTTTTCCAAGTTACGAATTTATCTCTATGTAGATTCAATTTCCAAGGCTTAGATGATAATTTAAGATTACTTTTTTACACATCATCATAATAAATTCATGTATTCTAAAACATTTCCATATATAAGTGTAGGTTTGTTAAATCACACTACCTACTTTCCTATTGATCTATATTCATCAATTTTAGTAAAAGGATATTTATTTTCTTACTTATTATAGGATAAATATTTTAAGTGATTCCTTAATGATAAATAAATTTTATATTGAAAAAGTGTTTCAATATTATATTGGAATGTTCAGACTTTTCTGGGATCACATGGAGATGTTTTTGAGTTGTGAATATGGTTGTCACTTTTTTTGGGAAATTTTATTTTGAGATAGTTCATCTAGGTTTATTTTGTATTTAAATTTTATTTGTATTTTATTTCTCTATATGTTATCCAAACTAGATGATTTTTCATTAATATTTATAGCCTTGGATGAAAGTAATCACTTTCATTGAACTTTTATCTTTGTATTTTTCATTATTTTTTAAAATGGATAACCTATTTATTTATAAGATGTACTTGACTATAATGAATTATGACACTTAGGTATGGAGTTCCTTATACCTTTGATACTTCTGATTATCTTATTATGTTGTCCTGGATGATAGTACCAACACCCCACATTTCATCTCCAAGTTCCCAACATGATTCTACTATGAAACTCCAAACACTAAGCCAAGACACATCAACTATTCTTCAAATACCCTAGTTTGATCCCCAAACAACAACAACCGCAACTTGAATGCCATTTCTGTTGTGGTCTCCACCTTACCACATCACTTTTTATGCAACAACACTAGAAAGTCCTTCTCTAGGTGAATTATACCAAAGGCGCTCAATCCCACCCACCAATGCACTATCATATCCCGACCACAATGCCTTAAAACTGAATAAATAACAAAAATGTTCAATTCCCACACCGAAGTCTGAATCTGACTCTTAGTTCAACTCCATGGTATGATCCTCGATTGTCCCATTTAACCATAATTCTCCACTCTTGAGCATTAACACATATATGACCCAAATCACCCTCAAGTCACACCACCACTCTTTTATATGTGAATACACCAAAGAGTGGTCTAGGAATTCAATCCACACATGGTTCGTAGAACCTCAAAACCTAATCTCCCAAGTTATTTCATCATACATTTCCATGAACACCACCAATTATCATGCCTCAAGACTTCCATCCCTCACATGGTTCTTGTCACTCCAAATTAACAATGTGTTGTGTTTTGTAAGCATCATAAGGGTTTCCCAAAACATTATTTATAATAGATTTATTCGATATTAGAGTTTTATATGAAGACTCTATAGAAAACTTAGGTTGGGGTTATTCCAAATTAACAATGTGTTTTGGTTTTCATGGTAAAGTAGCTACCACGTTGTTAGCACACTGTTTCTCTTTACCAAAGAAACTTCCCGTATCCCAAAAACTAAGGGTTCTAATCTAACTCAGAGGCTCATCTTTATTATATTATGTTTCTGTAATCTTATACTATTGTATATATGAATCTCTTTATCTATTTAGTAGTAACTATGTGTTTTAATTTTTTTTATTATTGTGTAGGCACATTGTGATATACATGGATAAAAGTTGGAACACATTAGTGAGGAACACACCTCAGTATGTTAAGGGTTTGAAGGAGTTTTTAGATTTTTCAATTTCTAATCAATTCGTTGAAGGGAGAATAAAATGTCAATGTCTTAAATGTAAATTTAGAACATGGTTTAAGAGAGATGAGGTTTATGAACATTTAATACTGAAGCAATTCCCTGATCAATATTTGTGTTGGATTTGGCATGGAGAATCGAATGTTACATAAAGATTGAGCACTGATGTTAATCCACAGAATGAGGTCCCAAGTTCATCGACAATGGAAAATGAAATGCAAAACCTAATAAATGATGCATTCGGCACTGCAAGACACCACTATCAGTATCAAAACATATCATAACAATCAGAAGAGGGTGCTACAAATTGCAACGTGAGAAGTGATTTTTTTGAGACTGTAACATAGGCATATCAAGATTGTCACATATCATTGGATCCTCCTCTTGATTCTGTGGAGCCAAATTTAAGAGAAAACTTCACCAAGGAAAATGTGTTTCATGATTTAGTTGACGATGGAAATCAAGAGTTGTATTGTGGGTGTTTGAAATGTTCAAAACTTTCATTTATGCTGATGTTGTATGACATCAAATGTCTATGTGGAATTACAAATAAGGCAATGTCCATGATATTGTAATTGTTTCGTGATGCATTCCCTGAAGCAAAAATCACAGAATCTTTTTATGATATGAAAAAAGTTGTTAACAAGCTTGGTCTGAATTATACAAAAATACATGAGTGTCCCAATGATTGTATGCTTTATTGGGGAGAGGATTCGAGTAGACAGAATTTCAAGAAATGTTCTTCTTCTAGATGGAAGGAAAAGGGTGATGTTGGAAGTCTGAATGAACATAATTTCATGGAGAAAAAGAAAAGGAGAACACCTGCAAAGGTTTTGCATTACTTTCCTTTGAAACCAAGATTGAAAATATTATTCATGTCATTGAAAACCGCCGAACACATGAAGTGGCATTCTGTAGATAATAACAATTATGGGTTAATGAGACATCCATGAGATTCTCAATCGTGGAAGTCATTTGATTCATTACATCTCAATTTCTTAGCTGATCCTAGGAATGTTCGATTGTGATTGGCTGTCGATGGATTCAACCCATTTGGGACATTGAGTACCAATTATAGCATTTGGCCAGTTGTTTTGATCCCTTATAATTTTCCTCCATGGATATGTATGCAACAAACATCTTTTATCCTTTAGATGATTATTCCTGGAAAACAAATTCCTGGAAATGATATTGATGTATACTTGCAGCCTTTGATTGACGAATTGCAGGAGTTATGGAGCAACAGTGTTGAGACATTTGATGCTTCTTCTAAAACAATGTTCAAAAGGCATGCTGCTTTAATGTGGACCATTAGTAACTTCCCCGGTCTTGGGAATTTATTTGGTTGGAACACTTACATAGGTTTGGATTGTCCCATTTGTATCTTTGATTTTGAGCCCAAACGGCTACCTCACAGTAGAAATTGGTGCTTCTTGTGTCATCGAAGATTTCTCGATGCATCTCATAGATTTCGGCTGAACAGATCAAAATTTAATGGTTCCATTGATTTTAGACCACCTCCAAAGTGGTTAAATGGTTTTGAAATATTGAAACAGCTTGAAAATGTGGAAACAGAATTTGGGAAGGTTCATCATTTGAATGAGAGTGGAAAACGGGTCCGAAGTGCATCGTCAAGCGAAACCGGAACACAAAAATGGAAGAAAAAAAGTATATTCTTCAAACTTCTGTATTGGGAATTTAATTTGTTGCTACATAATCATGATGTGATGCATATTGAGAAGAATTTATGTGAAAATTTGATTTTCACACTGCTTAATGACCATGGAATGTCGAAGGATCATCTCAATGCTCGCAAAGACTTACAACCAATGAACATAAAATGCGATATCTGGCCAGATGAGAATGAAAAGTAACCTCCGACAATTTTTGCAATGAAAAATAGGGATAAAGATACATTATTTCGAATGTTAAAGAATGTTAAGGTATCTGATGGGTATTCAAGTAACATCTCGAGGTGTGTTGACTTGAAGAATCGTAAGTTACATGGATTGAAAAGTCATGATTTACATATTTTTTACAACAGTTACTACCATTGACATTGCGTACATTATTACATAAAACAATTACTGCTGTTGTGTTGCAGTTCTGTACATTTTTCAGACAACTATGTGAGAAATGTCTACATCCATTTCAGCTTGACAACCTCCAGAAGTGGTTTGTATTGACCCTTTTCACAATGGAGATGATCTTTACTCCATACGTTTTACTGTAATGATGCATTTAATTGTGCATTTGGTTGAGGAAGCTAAATTAGGAGGCCCAGTTCATTATCAATGGATGTATCCAATTGAGAGGTAATTTATTTATATGTTTTCCAGTTAAGAAAACAATTTTTGGTACTTAATTAAATGCATAATTATGTTTATTTTATTTCACAGATATCTTGGACATTTGAAATCATACGTGAGACATAAAGCTCAACCAGAAGGCTCAATTGTTGAAGGCTATTTGGCTGAGGAGTGTCTTACCTTTTGTTCTCGATACTTGGATGATATTGAGACAAGATTTAATCGAGTTGGACATGTTGAAAACACATCGAATCAATCTCAAATACATCAGAAATCCAAAATATTTCCTGCTATTGGTCGATCAGTTGGGAGGACCTCAAATGTGACACTGACTGAATTGAAATTATTACAGGTACATAGATATGTGCTGCTGAATAGTGACATTACAGATCCATTTATTGAAGAGTTGAGGATATAAACAAAGAGACTAATGAGAGGCCGAACACGAAATGAGAAAGATATAACGAAAGCTTTTAATAAAGATCTTGTAGAATGGTTTGCACGATGTGTATGTTCATAAATATTGCAATAAATACGAATATTAGTTTGACACATACATTTTGTGAATCTAATAAAGTATATTTCTTTTTTTAGATCATGAATATTGATACTCTCGTAGAGGTGTCAGAAGATTTGATGTTTCTTTCTAGAGGTCCTCTAAAAGAAGTTATAAAGTTCAAAATTTATAATGTGAATGGCTTTAGATTTAGTACAGTCGATTGAGAAGTGGGTTTGAAAACACAGAATAGTGGTATATTTACATTTGCTGAAGTGGAATATTATGGAAAGCTGTATGATATTATTGAATTAATCTATCACAGACATTTTTTTGTTGTTTTATTCTAATGAAAATGGGTCGATATTATCAAAGGTGTTAAAAAAGATTCCTTACAATTTACTTCTGTGAACCTCTCTCGCTTGATGGATGTTGGTGATCGTGAACTGCATGATCCATATATCTTAGTATCACAAGAGAAAATGGTATATTATATGAATGGTGTTGCCGATGAAGGGTCGAGTGTAGTTTATCATGTAATACAAAGATATTTGTATGATATGGGTGATGAAGTGGAAAATTTGACCTCTGAAATTGAATTTAATCAGCAACAGGAAGCAGAATTAGTTGTCGATCATGATATTAAAAATATTAGTCTAGTAAGGATGAATGATGTAGATGAAGCAATGGAGTAGGAAACCAACATGATTGAAGGGTGAAATGATTGTATGTACAATTATTTAATTATTCAGCAACCACTTGTTTCATTTCTGCAGTCATTCATTATCATTGTTATATATATTTTGTTTGTTAGTACTGGGAATCTATTATCATTGTTAGTTTTTTTTCTGCATAATTTTTTTGAAATATATATTCTGAACTTAATTTTATTTGATTAAATGACTGGAATGCCAAGGAAGAAGTGGTATATTGTTTTATCTAGTTCCGTGATAGATGGCGATCCGGCTGTCTCCCTCCCCATGACATCTGAGACGCCAGGTGCCGACACCCCTGCACCATATCTCACACCATCTGTGGATGTCCCAGTAGAGGGTGAGTCGTCGACACCCCTTTCAGGAGGCTCAGTAGTGGGGTAGCGACGTGCCCCTTCCAGTTCATCCCAGACACACTATAGTGTCACTATCATAGGTAAAAAATTTAATTAAATAAATTTATTGCATTTTGTTTATACTAATTGATTTCTCATTGAAGATGACAAAAATGCAACCGTGGAGAAAAATATAAAAAGTTCATATGTTTGGAATCTGAATGGCGAGAATATTTTTGTGCCATTTGATTCTTGTGGGGTCCCTACAGATGATGTTGCGGGTTTACTTGGCCAGATTCTAGGCCAGCTGGCAGCGGAGCCCATTTCCCTTCCCATTTCATATGATGATTGGAGACATATACCTTCAATCTGGAAAAATGAAGTGTTTGATTCTCAAATAAAGTTAAATTTATTACATTAAGGTTTAATTGAATGTCATGTTACTAATATGTTCAAAATGAATTTCTGTATATAGATGTTCTTCCACTTTACCGTTGCTGATGTGATAGCAGGGAAGTGGACGTTGAAAAATCTAGGTAAGAATTGGAAAGATTTCAAATGGAGATTATGGTGTGATGTCAACGATACTTCGTTGACCACGCAGAAAATGTATGAGAAGCTACCCAGTGGGGTACCGAAAGAGCAGTGGAAAGTGTTTGTTGATAGACATCGTGATCAGAAGAGGATGGTATTGAAATATATATTATTATATTATCCTAATTTTACATTTATACATGTATATGAAAATGACATGACATTCAATACATCAGTATTAAATTGACTTTTATTTATTTCAGGATCTCTCAAGACAAAATGCATCAAACCGGGCTAAGCAAGTCATCCCACACACTGCGGGCTCAAAAGGTTTTTCTAGAAGCCAAAAGACATTGGTAATATTTTAATTATTTTATATTTTGATAAGTCAATATTATCTATTTAATATATTGAATTGTTGATTTATCTTTGCTTAATGCAGTCACATAGTTTAGGGAATAAAGCATCAAGGACTGAACTGTGGTTGGTTGTTCACAAGAAATCAGATGGAAGTTTTGTTAACGAGCCTGCTAAAGAAGTTGGGGTATGAAGTAAATTTTTCATCATAATAACTTTTTATCATTTTTTATTGTCTTAATATATATTGATATTTTATTTATAGGTAAATATTAAAGAGCTATGTGATGCCAATCCTACACAGTCCTACTCAGTCTCCCAGGATGACCCAATTGCTAAGGTCCTTGGGAAGGAGCATGCTGGGAGAGTGCGCGGGATGGGTTTGGGACCCATACCATCTGAGATTTTTAGCAGGCCATCGGGGATAGTAGCTGCATCTACTCCTGACTTTAGTCAGCCCATACCCGGAGATGATAAGAAATAGATTGTTTCTTTACAAAGCACAGTTCACCATCAGGGGAAGCAGATATTTGCATTGCAGAAAGAGTTGATTGAAATACGTCAGCATATGAGCAGATATGCCCCCGGTGGTAGTGCATCAACAGGTGGTATGCAGGTAAATCACAAAAAATCCAAATCATTTAGTTTTTTAACTTTAATGGGTTTAAAGTTTTAATATAAATATTCAATCGTATTTAATTTCCAATATAATGTTCTTACAGGTGACAACACAAAGTGAAGATGAAGGTGGAGAGGGTGATGATGCATCATCGGACCCTGAGTAGTTGTATTGTTGATTTGTAATATGAAAACAGTTGGTTTGTATATGTAACATTTGTGGCACATAGTTTCCACCACACATTTTCATGTCCTAAAATTTCCTTGATTTCTCATTTTCCTTTTATGCATTTTATTGATTTCTGATGTTTCTTTTTATGTCTTGATTTCTCGAGTGTGGTATACATCATTTAGGAATAAATTTTTTGACTAGGCTACTAAGAACTTTTCCAAGGGTCCTATATTATTATTTTTATGTGTTTGGTTATGACTACTTTTTTTGTCATGGTTATGAGGAATGAGAACATTGGGGAACACTCTTTAATGAAGAACAAACTAAATAAAAATAGTAAACTAGTTAAGAGTAAATTAGAAGAAAAAAGTGAGTCGCTTTTACTTTATATATTTTCATGATATTACTATGTGTTGAATCTTATTGATTGACAATTGATGATATGGATTACTTCTTGTTTTTATCATTTAAGAAACTCTCGACCATTATAATAAGATAATTTTTTAAAGATGGTAGTAAAATTAATGACTAATGGTGAATGAATGGGGAGTATTCCAATGTGGGACTCGAAAATACACAATAATAAAACAGGGTGTTTGGAAGAACTAAGAGAGATGGTCATTCAACAGTGCAGGTTCTCTCACTTCTATCTTGGACATGAGTTGTTTCAGTGATGATTTTTTTTTTTTTATTGTAAAAATTAAATATGAATATTATTGACTTATTCTATATTTCAATTCCTTTCATCAATGGTTAAAAACCAATTAGATTTAAAGGGCATACCTTTTGAAAAATCCTCTTTACCGGGACTGCAAGAGGATTGATCCTCTCTTTTGATGCTTATATACTATGTATCTCTATGTTTATGGAAAATTTTTTAGTTCATGAATGATTATAGATTTTAATGTGTTTGGTGTCATGACTAAATTCGGATTTTAATTTTAACAAATGAAAATATCGTTCAATGTATTATCATTTTGTGTTTTCTCTCATATACTGATCATACCTTTCCAGTTTCATTGAATCAATATATGATGATGTATACAAGGGAGGGATAGGATCAGATACTGCTCAATATAGTTTCAGGTATCATATGTGTATTCTATCTATTCTCACATATACATATCAATATTGTTTTGATACTTCCATTTCTGATTTTATAATTCAATTGGGACTTATACATATCACTATATTTATTATACTTCAATTTCTTATTTTATAATTCAATTGGGACTTAGAGGTACACGTAGACCCCTTAGAATGTCTTTAACTACTAGAGAATCATATTGGGGGTGATCAACTTCTCAAATGCATTCTCTTGTAGTGTGATTTTTCTATAGGGAATTAGAGGTTCTATATGTGTTTCTATAGGGAATTAGAGGTTCTATATATGTTTTCATATGTTGATTATAGTGGTAGAAGTGAATGTTTTTCATAAAGTTTTATGTTTTATAATAGTCAATTAGTTGAGTGAATGTGATATGGGATTCATCATATCAGATTTTACCACTCAATATTATTGTTGGGTTAGGTTTTATAGAAAGTAAAAAACCTCCTATCATATGGTGTTATTTTATAGGAAGGAAAACTATTAAGAAATTGATTATGGGTTAGGGAAGATTTCAACTAAACGGTTTATTATCAGTTGGGAGAAATGCCTTACAAGGGATGTGATTTTTAATAAATTATTTTGGGATTATAACCAATAGAATCATTATGGATTGTGTGAGAATATCATTGAAATATTGATTATAGTTTGGGGAGATCCCAACTGAGATATTCATTATTGATTAGGTGATATTCCATGTGATGAATTTATTTTTTTAGAAGTGATTTAAACCATGTTATTATTCCCTATGAATAGAGTTGGTGAATAAAGTTGGAATTGAATGTTGTTCACGATGTTATATGTTTTAGATGTTTCATAGAAGAGGATCTAATTATTTTCTAGAATTAAATTGAATATCCACAAATTGTTGAATAATAGGAAGTCTTTCTTGATGTGGTTTTTTGAACGTGGATAATATAGTTGTATGCTCCATAATATAAGATATTTTTTGAATGATGTTTATGAGGATATTATGAAGATGAAAATGGATGTTACAATTTTTAAGGCATGTCATATTTTTAAAACATGGTTATATTCCTAATAAATTGGATGATGAAATATTCTTAAGATATTGATACAGAGACTGGTGTGTTTCCAGGTGTGTGCTGCTTGGTAGTGGTATGGATGGCAGTGGTTGGGGCTTCCATGTGTTGTAAAAAGTGGGTAATCTATATAATAATTGTTTGGATGTAATTACCCTTATTTGTGTTCACTGCTTGGAATATATGGAATTATTTTAGGGTTTAGTGGTAAGGTAGGGTATTTAGTATTTTAGGGATTTCTGTCTTCACTGCTTGGATGTTATTATCATTATTTGTGTCACTGCTTTTGGCATTCCATTGTTTTCATGGATTTATTTTCATGTATGATAATGGTTCTCTCTGTTATTTCTGGTTTGATTTGGTTTTCAGGGCAGTGGGGCAGTAGAATCAAATTTCTTTTTTCTGGGCAGCTTTTAGTAGCGGTTTTAACCACCGCGAAATGTAAGATGGCAGATGGTTGGCGGCGATTTAAAACGCCGCTAAACGTTAAAAAATGCCGCTAAACATAAAGTTTATTTTACGTTTAGCGGCGGTTATGACTGCCGCGAAATAGTCCCATCGTGGATGTCTCATCCCGCGGCGTTTTTCCTAGCATTAGCGGCAGTTTTACAACCGCTGGATTTGAGTTTATTAGCAGCGGTTCTAACCGCCTCTAAAACCACCGCGAAATCAGACAGCTACGACGCTTTCCTTAAACCACCGCTAAACGAAAATAACATCCATGAAAAGATTGGCGACTCCGTATTAGGGGGCGGTTTCCAGAAACCGCCACCACACCATTTAGCGGCGGTTTTAACCGCCGCTAAACGACGATTTTTTTTTGTAGTGACACGTGAAATATGTATCCTAAAGTACCTCAATAATAAACTCATATAAATTATTTTATTTCATAAAACAATAATTGGTTTAATCCCTTACCCATAAACTATTAATTATAATTAAATAGTTAATTAATTAATTTTTTATGTTCATGTTACGTAATTTGCAAACATTCAGTTCCAAATTTGATAAATGCTTTGGTGTGGTGATAGTGGTCAAAGGGTTCATTATTCCAACATATATAGAATAAACATTATCAAATAAATAAATTTTTTATATTAATTATAACTTTTAATATATCCTTGAAATATGGTTAGGAAGAATTAATTTTTTTAGAATCATGGAGATGACAAGCCATATGTATGCATGAGTATCATTTATATTTCTAAAGGATCATTAAGGAAAAAATATAACTATTATTTTATCATTCTAAATAATAATAATACCATAGATATCGTATTATGACTATAAATTTACTTATATAAATCCTCAATTTGATTTGGTGATGAAAAATGGAAGGCATCACTTCATGGAGGATGTAGTCCACCTATACGAATGAATGAAACAATCATTTTTAGTGAATGAAAAACTAAGACATTAAATAACATTTTATTTTTTCTGGATGATAAATATTTCATTAATATTATATATATATACACACATTAAATCCATCATTATAAAAAACTATAATAGGATATAATGGAGAATGAATTACATCATTTCGCGAGATGGTATTCTGTTGTACATGCGAATGATTGTTTGGTTTCCCATTTTTTAGAAAATTATATGGATATAGATTATTAAAATTAAATAATAAAATATATTTATATATAATATAATGATTTCCATATCTTTATATGGATGTAGAAAGTTTATTGATATGGGAGAAGAAAAAAACCTCCCAGTTAATAACTCTGCCTCTTCATCGCACAACCTTCTTTAGTTTACAGCTTAAGCCCTCTACGGATGGTATTATTCTAAATATAAGACTTATAAAATGTGTTTAGGCATGTAAAGATGTTATCTACGATGTCCTTAACATAAAAATGGATTTATAAGTTTGAATGAAATATGACAGGAGGTTCCCTTTCATAATAGAGGTGAGGGGAACTTCTATAATTTCATTTAATATTAAATTAGTATAAATTAATATTCCTTACCAAATATATCCAAACTAATTTATTTCGATTATAGTACATGTATGGGTTGATATACTCTCATAAAATATTTTTTGGACTATTTAAGGTGATGTTTTGTCCCTTATTTTTTTATTATAACCCCATGTTAACCATTTTTTACAATTAACATTAAACAATATTGTTTACCCTTTATGGGTTTATTTAGATACTATAAAAGGAAAAACAATCCCATAAATAGACATTGTTTGATTTCATAAACTATTAACAAAAAACAAGGATGAAGACAATATATTTAACAATTTCAATTCATTTGATTAAACATTATAAAACCTAAAATATCATTGAGTCAATTTTTGACACTGTTCATTAATTTTTAAATGAAAAACCTAATTAAAATTATTGATATAAAATATTATAATTTTAAAAACCTAAATTATTTTATAATTATAATTAAAATTAGAGGTATATAACAACATAATCCAATATAAAAAATTATAAAAATTTTAAACTATTTTTTTTTTTTGAATTTTTCACCACTTTCTGAATCACTATATTAGTGTTTCATAATAATTGAAGAGAATTATTTCATCACTAAAAATTAGAAACAAAATTCAATTTTTAAAAAATAATCTTTCATTAAAAAAACATTAGATTGATGAATAACCTTTGTTTATCCCTATGTAAAAGAAATTTGATAATAAAATTATGAGAATGACCGTTTTGGTATTTCATTGTATAAAATAATACAAAGTTCAAAATCATGAAAAAATGGAAATGGAAATAAATTTGAAATTATGATTTTTTTTAAATGATATATATTCTTCTAATAAAATTAATTCAATTCTTTCCTCCATTTTTAATTCCATATCATTTTATTTTTAAACTAAATTGTCATATTTATCCTTACTAAACTGACATGAACTTTCCAAGGTTACTATTTCTAATTATAAAAATGGAACCTATTTTATACAAATTGGACCTACTGATTCCAAATATAAAATTCTTTTTTCAAGATCCAAAAATCAGAAAAGCTAAACTTTATTTTTAAATTTAACCAGAAAATCATGATAAAAACTCTTTCTCTTAAAATTTCATTTTTATATATAAAAATGTTATCATATCAAATTAGTGTATATATATAATTGAGAAGAATAAATTTTTATTATTTTTATTAAAATCCTAATTAATAATCCGAAATATAATTTTAATTTATATATAATTCAATGAAAAATAATGTTTTCAATAAATTCCCATATTTTTCACTATTAGCCAAAAAACCTATCTTTTCAAAAAATTCTAAAATTCTAAAATTAATATAATTTTGATATGATGATTCAAAAAATAAAATAAAATATATAAAATAAATTTTATAAATATTCTCTATATTAATTATAATATTCTCTCAAAAAATTAATAAAAAAAATTATTGAAGAAAAAATATTTTTGAAGCATAAAATGACATTAATAAAAATTAAGCACTTATTTACATATCATTAATCAGTAAATTTATATTAAATATGTCTTTTATCCGAAAGGTCAGATCCAAGCATGCTTAGACAACCAAAATTATTAAAAAAATTAAAGTGCAGACAGTAGAGAGGAAAAGAGAGAGAGGTTACAAGTCATAATAGTCATAGTCATCGCACCCATACTTGGTCATGTCGTCAGTATCAGCCGATTCCCATTCAGATTGAGTCTCATACTGTTTGAAAAACATCTTATAAACTTTCCTTTTTTCCTGTTGATCCATAAATAACTTCTCTGTATCCTTCTTAGCAGATGACCTAGTGGTCACGGTCCTCGGAACTGCAGAGTAGACTTTCCTTGTTTTCCTTATAACTGGGGCAGTCCCGACACTCTCACTGTCAGAGACTTTTTTCTTTTCTCCTTTAACAATTACACAGTATGAAACTATACTCATTTCGATAACTCTTTCATTGGTCTCATCTTGAGTTTCTCCCCACATGAATAAGATCGGTTCCCCAACTCCAGGAGTGAATTCCTCCGCCCTTTCCTCTGTAGCATCATGGATGTTCCCCCATTTAAGAGAGGAAGAAGGTTCTGTTTGTACATTCTGTTGTGTAAGATCATTCACCGTCACGGCGGGATCAGGGCTTAGAATCTCAACAGTAGTAGGCTCATGAGCTCTAGGGGGTCATAAGATCGAGGCAGGGAAGCATCAATTATCAACTCTTTTCCATTCCTAAGAATTGGCATATCACGAGGGTCTGACTCCATATGAGGATCACTGTCCCTGGTGGCAAGCTCTGGAAGGGGAGAATCCTTCAAATTCACCTTATGTCGGTAAAGATTGGAGGGTTTCCCTTTCATCCCACACTCCTTACATGTAATGTTTTTGCGGCACAACTCCAAATAATTCCCCACAGTCATGCATTTAATGAAGAATAGAGGTTTGTTTTCATATTCAACATCGATAAGAATTTGATTAGAGGGCATAGAAAGTGTTACTTTGTCGATGAGAGTGGATCTAAGATCGAATTCCACAAGAATTCTAGAATAGTGCCCATACCTGACATCTTTCGTCTCCTTATCAAGATGGATGGGTGTTCCAATCGCCGTTCCAATATCATTAAATATTTCTAGATGCCAAAGAACCCAATTAAGCCCATAAAGATGCACCCATTCCTGGGCGAAGAAATTTTAGCATTGGAGATGTTAAAATCTACTGACCATTCATGCAGATGAATCCATCCTGACTTTAGAAACATGGACCCAAATCTCCAAGATTTAAGCTTCATGTCAGCCAGTGGAAACAAGCAGCGAAAGAATCCCTGCCCAAGGGAGACACATTTCCAGTTATCAAAACCCCAAAACATCTAAATCCTATGAAATAGATATTCACATTTCGAGGGCAGCGCACCTTTAGGAAGTACTATTCGAGAAATCAAAGAGTTCTCACCTAATTCCGGTCTTTCAGCAATCACACTAGGGTTGGCCTCAACATGGGCCAGTGAGCCCTTTCAGAGAATCCTCCTAGGATCCTCATTCTTTTTCACAGCTGCGGAGGCCTTCATAACATCCAAAAAGGATCGCTGCCCACGCACGGTGGACAATCCCATGGGATCCTGCAAATTTCCAGAATTCACAGCCAAAGAGGGAATCCTCAAATCATCCTTCACTATTAACATGGAAGGAGTTGCCCGCTATTCATAGGAATTGAAGGTCATCCCTGTTGCACAATCTCCCTTTGCAGCAGCCCCAACTGGATGAGGATAATCCCAAGCAACTCCAAACTGTTGATCCCGATCAGCCCCAACCGGAACCCGAGCAGCCCCAACCGGATCCCGAGTAGCCCCAATCGGATGACCAGACGCATGTTCCAGATCTGCCCCAACTGTTTTCCCAGTCGGCCCAAGCGCATGCCATCTTCCATCCTTGGATCTCCGAGGATCAGCCTCGCCGGCAGAGGGAGGCGTTACACCGTCAGGCGACGCATGCACACCAGGAGGAAGGAGCACCGATTTGTGCTCAACATAAGTCTTTGTGTCCACCCCACCACCCAGGACCGCATCTCGTTCACCGATCTATCGCAAATCAAAGCGATTGAAGCCGAGGAAGTGTGGAAACTCCATCGTCGCACTGAAACCCTAGAAGTCTCTATCACGGGTTGCCTCCCGCTACTCTCTCGCGTCCGCCATCATCATTTCATTATTAACGCATTAAATTATATTACTACCCTCAAATTTAATTACTAGATTTTAATGTTCATTTTTAAAAAATAGTATTTCACTATTCATTAATCCTCGATGTTGCTTGTCCTATATGCTATCAAACATTTTTTTCTTTAAAAAATTAGGATGTTATATTTTTGATCAAATAAATTCAATTAGTAATGATTTCTATTTGTAATTTAATTTTGTTTAATATTTATACATATTTATTCACATGTTTATAAATATTATAATTATTAATTTAATACAAAAATAATTTATGGATATTTTTTTATTGAAGAGCGTTTTATTATTCAATAATAAATAATTTATTTAATGGATTGACAAGGTCCGTTAGGGTCCAATGGAAATTATATATTTTATTTAATTTCATCATTATTAATTACTAAAAATGTATTTGATAATTTTTTTAAATATTTTTGGGTTACCACATTTCATGTAATATGATAATAATTATATTATTTTGATTATTTTTCATGTAGAGTATTTGGAGTTAATAGATAGATATGGTACTTTGTGAAGTTATCAATTGACTTACCCAAATCATATTAACAAAATTACATTATTTCATAAGGTAATGATAATAGTTCTCTATGAACAATATTATTTCAAGATAATTATCTCAAGAACACAGTGAACTCTTTAAATAATTTTATCAAGAATAAGATATGATCATTTTTATTCTTCCTCCTAGGGCTGAGAGAAAAAATAATTTAATATTCTAGGTGTGATTCATTTTATCATTAAAAGAAAATAATTCGAGATTTTTCAAACCTCTATCCTAAAAGAATATTTTTTGGAAGTGTTTCTTGATTCATGGAGCATGTCTGTATACCACCAGGGTATTCTTCATATAAATTTATCATTATAATGTTGCTATGAAAATATGGATAATTAATTTCATTAATTAAGAAATCATTACCAAGGTGATGTAATTATTATATTGAAATTCATTATAAATTACATTTAAAATTATCCAATCATTGCATATTCATGGATTCTTATCATCTAGTTATGAGGAATAATCTAAATATATTGAGGAAAATAATTATTAAACATGGGCTCAACTACACCCATTGAACCCCTCGGACATTAAAATAAATGCGGAAACTTTACTAGGGTAAATGTATCGGCATAATTCTTTTTTATATAACATAAAATTTCACCAATTCAAATACAGTATCATCAAGGGGAATGTGAAGCACAACACTCACATCTTGATTTGCCTAAATCAGAACACTAAATTTATATATAGGTAGGTGTTGAGGTGTATGGTACAACATTGAATGTTTAAAAATTTTCCTCTCATAATAATATGATTAAAAAGTATTAATTAAAATAAATAACAACCAATTTCACCATATACTATATTAATGTAAGGAATATATGAATAATAATTTGATTAAAATTAAAAAAACAATATAGTTTGAAACATGCCTACAACAAGTATGGAATGACATTGAGGGGAATGTTTAGCCTTGGAACTACAGTGGATGGAAATTCTTTGTGTGACTTATATTTTGTTGATTGTACATCATTTTTTATTCGAAGAAGAGTTTTTATTAATTTATTTTTCATTATTATTGTTTCAACCAGAGTTTCAATATTAATATTCATGCTTTTATTTTTTTATCAAAATTTTGATGTGTTAAGGAATTAACAAAATAGTATTAGAGAGATACCCTAAAACCTCCCACTATGTAATTGAACATAATATTCTAGATGAAGAAAATCCACAAGTATTAGTTGTTCAACAACTAGGATAAATGAATCCTACTTTTTTTAAATGAGGGGAAATTAAAGGAAAAAAAGTATTTAATTTTTATTATATATTTTAATGTAAAAAATAATTTAATTCATACATAAACATGATTCCAGAACAAGCCTTTCGTTTAAAACTATTATATATATTTTTTCATTTAAAAATCATCCATCTGAAATCAAATTATTTTGTATAGAGATATATTTTGATTTAAATACATCATTTTGTAAATTATAATGGACACATAATTCCATTTTTATTTTATTCCGCATTTACCTTTATGATATAGTTTAATTACACACTATTTTTTCATGTGTAGTTTATATCATCTATACTTTAAACTAGGGTTTTAGTGTTTTCATTTAATGTAATCTATTTTATAGACTACATTAATATGAAATAAACTAATATTTATAATAAAATATATTTTATACATGTTATGGATAATAAATTAAAATATGTTATATAATACCTTAAAATCATATATATAATGGCAGGAAAAAGAATAATACCAAAACTATTTATTTAATATATTTACATATAATTCTAGAGGAGTTTTTTAATATTCTTGAAATAAGTAATATCTTCTATGGTTAGAACATTTTAATATAATCTTTCAATTTTTACAACAACCCATAGACCAATTTAATCATACAATCTTGTAATATAAAAAGACTTAATTGGAAAATGATATGAAAATAAGGGTTTCACACATATATATTTCATATAATTATAAGAATTGAAATAAAATGTTAATGAAATATCATCCTAGATTATTTAATTCAATTAATTAATCAAAATTGTCCATGTATATTTACTAATTAATATAAAATTTGACGTAATGTATAGAATATAAATAATAAAAATATTTTATTTTAAATAGGTAGACTACATACATTCCATATGACTTGGAATTTTTTACATATACATCTCATAATAACAATATTTATTTACTCTGTCATGTAGTGATTCTCCTCTTTTCTATTATATTATATATTTTTTATAATTGTAATCTAATTTCTCACCATTATCATGTCACCTATAATGCAATTATAGCTCACCCATAGGCAAATGCCCATCCATAGTACCATTATTTCATTTTCCATCGATTTGGACCACATTATATTATGAAGAAGGAATTGTCTATATGAGTTGATAAAAAATAGTAAAAACAAGTGGAAATTATCTTAAAACTAAGAATACCACGAAGGTAACACCACGTAGGTGAGTGCCACAAAGGTAATGCCACACATAAGAATACCACAAAGGTATCACCATGAAGGTATACACCACAATGGTACACCACACAGATGTTTACCACAAAGGTAAAGACTCAGCTCACACCAGGTATAACATAGGTATGGTAGTAAAACTGATTAGATGTAACTACAGAATCATCTTACTCTATTAAAAGGCCGACCCACGCAGGATCCCAAATCATCAGACCCATGTAGGATCCAAGATCATCATATCCACATTGAATCCTAGTACAACAGACCCAAGTAGGATCCTAGAGTATTCCCTCGTGGATTCCTAGAGCGGATCCAAGAAGGATACTAGAACATAGTCCCATGTAGGATCCCAAAACACAGACCCGCATAGGATCCCTTTCTAATGATACAACCAACTACAGGGTTCCTGCACTAAGCTCGCTTAATTCCGGGAGGGTCTGCTCCTCAAGCCACAAGTTGATACTCCAAATTCCACTAAGTCCCACAAATAAGTATCTCAAAGGATCACTATGTAATAGGGGTCTCAACTCAATAGACGGTGCGTCAATCGGACGCCCGGTCTATAAGTTTTTGGCCTTTTAGTCCCGAGGGACCGGTTGGATTCATGTTCGATCTGACTTGAATATTCCCCAACTTTATCCAAAACTAAATTGGGATATACCAAAAGGACTGTATCGATCCAAGGTTACCGCCACCATAGATGGTTTTTCAAACGGACTCTCGTAGCTCAAGTTATAGCCGAAAGAGTGGAAAGGGGTTAAAGTTGGTCTAGGTTCGGTCCTCGGTCCGACCCGGCCTG
This sequence comes from Viscum album, assembly GCA_963277665.1. NCBI lineage: Eukaryota > Viridiplantae > Streptophyta > Magnoliopsida > Santalales > Viscaceae > Viscum > Viscum album. The sequence goes on along the minus strand of OY728139.1, from coordinate 1,325,565,155 downwards.
CTGGGTCCGGCCCGGCCCGCTGGGCAGCCTGCACTTGGCAGCCCGCGGCTGGTCCATGGATGGGTGGCCCCGTAGTGGGGTCCACCCTAGCCGCCTCCCAAGGGGAGGCACCCCTTGGGTATCCGAACGGCTGGGCCGTTCGGGTTGGGTGGCTGACCGGCCGGCGCCATGTGCCACCTACAGTTGGCACGCGGGACCCTGGTTGGCCGGATGGCCATCCCTCCTCCGAGGCGCGGTCATGCGCCACGCTACCACTGGCGGCCAACAGCGAGCCGACCGCCCCCTTCGCCACCGCAGGCTTGTGCCGCAGATCCCACACATCCGGTGGCGCAGTCACGCGTCACCGCCCCCTTCACGCGGCCGACCATGCGCTGGCCGTCGCCCTTACTCGGCCACGGCTAATGGGCCATGGATCTTCTCCGATGGTGCAGTTGCACTTCTGCCATCGTCGCTGCTGACCAGAGTGCCGACTGCTTCTCCCGAGTCCCACCGGTTCCGGTCGCCGGCACCGGTCGCCGTCCTCCTCCATCAAGTAGAACGCCTCAACAAGGATGATGCGGATAGATCAAACCATGTTTTCTTGTCCCATACCCTCCGCGTTAGATTATTAGCACTCAAATTATGGGAAAAGATTAAACATAAAAGAAATTAATGAAGAATAATCACAACACACCCCTAACTCGAAAGTTCGTTGACGTCGGTAAGGAGGGAAAGATTGACATCAGTCCGTTGTCATTGAAGATGTTCCTCATTGGAGATCCTTCGACAGAGTTCTTCATTGGGGAATTATTCATAAAAGGAGAAGAGTTCTTCATTAGAGAATGTTTCTATATAATTCTCCCAAGCTCTCCTTTGCCAACAATTTTTTCCCCAACACCACAAAAAAGAAGTGCCAACTTATTAAATTATGTTTTTATTAATTTAATTAGAGTTTCCCATCAATTAAGTTGATGTTGGCATAATTAAAGTGGAGAAAGTCCATGGCTTAACTCCACATTAAGAGGGTTCGGGTGGTTCCCACCACCATGAATACAAAAATGGGGGGTTTTCTAGCTCATGTGGTCCCCACCACTGAACATTCAATTGGGAGGTTTTAAATAAAATAAAAATTGTTCTTTATTTTATTTTTATTTCCATGAAAAACATGAAAGCTAACATTCACCCCCGTCCTACTAAGGTCAAGGTGAAAGTCTCCTTAAGTGAATATCGGCGCTGCAAGTTCAACAATACCCTCAGATTTCAATGCCGAGCACCAGTTCAAAAGTTACCAAAACCCGCTCGCACGTTTATTGAACATAATTAAAAAAAGTTCAAAAATTTATTCCAGGCACACTAGGCCTCGAAATCACACACCGTCAATTTTTGAGGATTCTTAATATTACCATAAAATTAAAAAAAATTACATGAAAAAATATGGGTCTTTACAGTGAGTTCATTTGACCAGTTTTGAGTAGGTCTGTTTTCCTTTTTACTAAAATTGATGACAATATTGAATGAAAAGACGCACTATTAGTCATACCGGTCACACCATGTATTGGATTGAGGTGAATCTGATTCCTACATGTCAGAAATGTATTATAGATCGTTATATAATATTTTGAAAACATTAAGAAAGTATTTAATTGGTTTTCAGTACGTCACATTTCTTTTTAATAAAATGTAATTTAAAAATTGAAACACGTACTATGACTCATATCGATCACATTGTGTATCAGATTGAGGTGCTGCTAATTCATACACATCAAAAATGACTTATGGATAGTTTTATTAATGTATTAAAACAATGTGAATGTATTTTCTCAGTTTTGAGAAGGTTAGATGGCCTTTTTACTAAAATTTATATCAATTTTAAATAAAAACACACACTTGGAGTCACACCGGTCACACTGTGTGTTGGATTGAGGTGTGGTTGATTCATGCAGGTCTCAAATCACATATGGATCATTGTACTAAAGAATCAAAAAAATTTGAATGTTTTTTCTTGGTTTTTAGTAAGTCACTTGTCTTTTTTACAAAAATGTCATTTTAAACTTGAAACACACAGTTTGACTCATACTGATCACATCGTTTATCTGTTTGAATGTCAATCTATATCATGTTGTGGATGGAATTTCAATCTATATCATGGAGGGTGGTAGATCCATTGTTTGCTAACTTTTTTTTATAGTAAAAAGGGTTTACATACTATTTTTCTACATTTCATATAGCTATGTATCAAAGTGATTCCATGGAAATCCACCTGTTATTAGTTAAATAAATACTCAAAAAGGGGGAGAAATTCCTGAAAATCAATATTTTTATGAATGAAATTATAACGTATTATAGTGGTATATAGGTCTCCAAAAAAGTTGAATAACTAGAAAGGGGTAATCTCAAAAGGATATAATTTTTGTAAATTATTGATAGAGGGGGAGTAAGATGATGATGAAAAATTAAAATGTAGTTGAAAAACTGTACATAACATCATGGTATAATATTTCATATATTATTATTAAAAGTATTTATAAATAATGTCATAATAATATAAATAGGGAGAAAAATAAAATATTTTTTTTAAAAGTGTAGAGATCTAGGAAGTTGGATTATTGAGAAAAGGTACAACACATTTAATAATACATATAGTTTCCAAAAAACCCAAGACAACCATATATCAAACAATTGAGTCGGCCCATGATAGTATCAAAGGGACATTCTGGATCCGACTCGAGCTGGCAATAAGCACAAGGGCATGAAAAAAAACACATTGGGAATTATTTGGCCTAAAAAATAAATAAAAATAGTAGAAAGAAAATATAAATAAAAACTTCCATGATGCATCCATAAATTAGGTTCTCACACCAGCCCAGATATGTAGAAAAAAATATATGAATGATTATAATACAAAATAAATAATTTAACCTACCTTAAACTCCCCCACACAGAAAATCCCCAATTTCAATTTATAAAATTTCACATGTATAGAATACCATTGACAAAATAAATAATGAAAAATATGAATGATAACTTTGGGCAATCAATTTTGGAAATGTAAACAAAATAAAACAACCAAATAAAATCTATCTTTCACCATTGAGTCCAGAAACAATAAACTCTCCATGAGTGATCAATAGTTGAATCAAAATTAGAAACTGAGTAAATCGGAAGGCCTAACTCGCTAGTATACAATCACCGGACCGCAAATAACAACATTGTTGAAATAGAAATAAAAAAAAACAAAAAATACACAAAGAAAATAGGAAGGCCTATCTCTCTAGGTTGAAGAAAATTCAAAACCCTCTTCAGAAACCCTAACTTAAATCAAACAACAGATGTCAGATGAGATGTTCGAGATGCAGTCGAGTGGTGTTATTCGAGGTTTGATTCACCGAGGAGGAGCATCGACAGTGGGTGGCTTTCTCAGAAATCTTCTGATATTGCGATTGGTTTGAAAATTGTTAGAGTGTTTTAATTAGACCGGGACACTTTTATCAGTTCTTATTAGTTACATGATGATAATGGTAGGTATTTATCAGCACTAAAAAAGAACTGAAAAAATCAATATTTATCATCGCTAAAATTAAAGTGCTGATAAAGCCTCATATTTACCAGCTCTTATTACTTAAGCACTGATAAAGGATTTATAATTATAATTATAAATAAAAAATCATAAATATTTATATATACTTAATATATATATATATACAGTAAATATATTTATTATAATTATATAATTATTTATTTATAATTATAGAAATATTTGTAAAAAAAATATTTATATCACTATATATATTTATATAATTATACACACACACACACATATATATTTAATAAATATATAAAAATATAGTAAATATATTCATTTTTTAAGTAAATTTATTATAAATTTATTAATTATTTAAATATATATAATTAATTATTTATAATTATATAAATAATTTTTAAAAAAATATTTATTTAATTATAATTATAAATATATAATTGTATAAATATATTAAATGTAAATTTATAAATATATTTATTTATAAATATTTTTTACAAATATATTTTTAACATTATTAATGAATATCTAATTTTAAGTTCATGTAGATATGTTAAAAATGAGTGAAATTGAATAAATTATGAATAAATACACTAACAATATTGAAAAAATGGATATGTTATATGTGTGTGCATTGTATATAAAAATGTATTAATTACTTATATGTGAAATCAATGTAACAAAGATTTGATCTATGTTAAATCAAAAGACATTCAATTATATGTCATGTACTACGCAATTAGTCAATATTTTTAATTCATATTAATGTTAAATTATAAACCATTATTCAATAAATACATGATTATTTAATTTAAAGCACATAAATATTTGGTAATATATAAATCATATTTAAATACATTAATATATATATATATTTAATATATACAATTTAATAACATTAATTATCATAACTATATAATTAATAAAATCTTTAATATTTAATAATGTATAATAAATTTATTCAATTTATCAATAATTATTTAATTAATAAAATTTGTAATATTTTTTTATTAAAATAATATTTTATTTTTTATTTATTTAATTATTTCATTTTATTTATTCAGACCTTTATTAGTTCTAAAAAAACAGTGATGAAAGAAATATTTATCAGCGCAAAAACTAAAGGACTGATACAAGGTACCCTTTATCAGTTCAAAAAATAAAGCGCTGATAAAGTTTTCCTTTATCAATGCTAAAAAAAAGCTTTGATAAAAGGTTAAATTTATTAAAGCTAAGAAAATAACTGATAAATATTCCATTTATCAGTGTTTTTTCTAGCATTGATAAATACCAGTAATATTAAATGTGGGATTTTTAGTATTTACTAACATAATTCCCTCTTTTTTAAAACATGACTTCAAATTATGTTGACACATTAAACCTTAGCAGCATCACATCAATTAATAATTTCACACAACTAATTCATTTCCCAAATTAAGTGTTTAACTATTTATGAAAAATTTATTCAAATAGTATAATAATATTTACAGTAAATATATAATAGTAGAAAATAAACATCAGTAGAAAAATCAAACAGACATCTACCACATGAAATATAACAGACTGTGTTAGGTCAACCCATAATGTCACTAGTATTATCCCACCATAAGGCCTGAGTTGTGTTCCTAATCTGCATGGGATGGAGGCAAGAAACAGGGTACCATATAAGAAAACATGAGAATGATTTCACCCTGAATATAAAAATGACAAGATAAAAACAATTAGAGTACTATAGTAATCATACAAAATACATTACATGTCAAAACAACCAAACCAAAAAGGTAGTATCCTACGAAGAAATTACAAGGTCCAAAGGAACAAACTGAATGGCCATTAAAGTGGAACCTAGAATAACCCATGGGTCCAACTCCATGAGTCCATATTTCACCACCATATAAACCCATCAAAAGAAAATATTAACCAAGAGTTTCATCCTATACATGAAACTCTACTATCTACTTGTATCCTACCAAACCAAGTCTAAAAATACAGAAATTAAAAGTTTGGGTGTCAAATCTAAATCATAGTAGGGTACCAAAAAATAATATATACAATATCTATCCAAATCTATCTATTAGTTCTTGAATAAAAAAATTATAAAACACTTCAAAAGAAATAAATTTTCCTTTTAAAATCACAATTTTTTTTAAACATTCCATATTCTCTTTTTTAATGTAATATTCCATAATATAAATCAATGAGTCATAAAATGTTGATTAAAACTAGTTTTAGGAATCGATAACCATTCAAGTGGTAAAGAAAGAATATTAAATAAATAAGAACATGATGTATCCAGAAAGCACTAGTGGGAAATCCATGATATAAGGGTTTACATATCTAATACACACAAAAGAAAACTAGCAATCAAAAAATGAATCCTATTGTCTAGGAACCTTGGTCCCTTAGTAAGACTACCTGCTAACAACCATGACATCATGGGAACCTACCCTTATTAAAACTTACTCCACTAAGGTTTGTGAATGATTATATGTTCTCATACACCAAAGTCTCCCAATGTTCTATATATCATCATTAAGTTTTAAGAAAACCGTATCCAAATTTTAGAAAACATTTTCTACTGTTCTACAACACCACTATCATACTTTAAAACCTATTTTCATCACAGGCCCATCTTTAAGGAATTATATCAAAAAAAAGTTTATACAAATATATTTTTTAATTAAAATACATTTTAAAAAAAATTTTCATTTACACCAGAGAAAAAAAATTATAAATAAAAACTAAAGGAGAGTATCGAAAAGATACATGCATTCCAAGGGATAAACTCTTGGATAGATGCACCTACCTCAAGAACAATGAAAACTGTTTTTCCTCAAAAATAGATGATGGGAGAGTAAGAGATCAAATACTAGAGAAGCTATATATGAGGAAAAAATTCAATTCTTTATGTACATATTCAATACCATCTTCACACTTACAATGAACCTATAAATTGGAAAGGAAAATAGAAAATACATACCCGAGTCCATATATCAGGGTGTGATAAAATTTCCAACAATAAAAGACTCCATACACTATAAAGGCTCTGGATCATGAACCAAAAAATAGATAAGGAAATTTCTACACCATTATAGCCTCATTCCCACAAGTCTCATGGTTTTACCTATGACACTACCATCACACTCGATCCAATGGGATTATATTTACATATAGAAACTTATCTTGTTGGTCCTATATCTAAATGTGTATTTTTAGCACTAAGGTGTCAGGTTTAATTTCTACATCCTCACACACAATCATGTGGAAAAAATAAAACTAAAACATCTTCAGTTGGTAAACATTTGATAGATCATGGATATAAGTCAAATGCCCATGTAAGTTTGATTGATAAGATGCCTTCCCAACTCCATCCACAATTTCAAAAAGGGAGACATAAATAGGATCTAAGTTAACCTATATCCCCAAACCTATATGTACCAACCTAGGTAGTATTATGATGTAAACCTAATAACCAAAATCAAATTCCAATGGATAATGAAATCGATTGATATATGATTTTAGAATTCGTTGAGATGTCTCTAATGTACTCCTAATAAATTGCATGATTTCTATCATCTATTGACTGATTCTCGATCTAACCAATGACCATTTCATATTATCTTCACAATAAAGTGGAGATCTTCTAAGCCTCCGATAGAATGTATCAAATGTTTACATCTTGATAAAATTCAAATAAATATTTTTTTACACAAACTCCACTAGGGTAATATGTTTCTTCCATGTTCCACTGAGTCAAGAATGCATGCCTGAAGCATGTAATCAGGAATCTTAATAGATCTCTAAATCTATCCATCCATATAGAGATGTTATTTCACACTCAACATCATATAAGAACCCATCATGTACTAACATACAGTCAAAATAGGAATGTTATATAAGTTACCCTATCTAAAAAAATAGTTTATGGCACACCATGGAGTCTGATAATCTCCCAAAAATAAAATTTCTCAAGGTACTTCCCATTCAATAACATTTTAATAGTTAAGCAATCAGCTAATTTTGTGAGTCAGAAAATATTCACTCATATAACATCTTTACCACTATATGTTCGAGGTTGGTTAATCATGATTTTTATATCTATATTATCCCATTTTCATAATGTAATTAATAAAGGGTTTTATTAATCATGCTAGACTCTAATGTTTCACCTTAATCCTAAAAAATTTAAGGCATAAATAAAAAATCCCATTATCAATTTCTCATTTATGAGAACTAATAGAGACATATCACATAATGAAACATATTGTTAGTTCCAGGGTGTGTGGACAAGTTATATTGGTGTTTATTATCCATAAACACTTGTCTCAAGTCAATCTGAACAACCATACAACATAATAAGTGAAAAACCCCATTGAGAGACCTAGACCACTCATCTGAGGTATCCCCACCATATAGAAATATTCCAAACTACGGACAATACACAACATTATATTGTGAAATCTAATTCTAATAATCCATATATTATCTATCTAGAACATAATCTATGAATACCTATTGTTATATATCTCTTAATCCATGTACATCTCAACATGCATGCCCATCTTGCACTATTATTCTTATAATTCCTTCACTGTCTGAGTCAATAATTTTCAACTCAACAAAATCATGGATACATTTTATTTTTGGGGGTGAATGAAACATTAATATAAAATGTCTTAAAGTAATTCACACATCATATTGGAATCAAGTTCATATCCCTCTAATTAATGATATATTTCAGACTTTATGGTCTAAATACACTATAACTCACCCCCTAAAGAGGTAGTGGAACCATGTCTTAATAGTTTGCATCACTTATGCTAACTAATGTTCATTAATTTGGTAGATATTCTCATGGTGTAATTACTGATTAGAGCCATAAAACACCACCTACCTTCCATATATCAAAAAAGAAACCAAATCTCATTCTTGAGGCACTATTGGAGACATTATATCATAATCCCAACTATAGAAAGATCAAGATTTCAGCTCAAGGATCACTTTCAACTCATAAAAATATCTCTAATAGTATTTAATTTAAACAAAATTCACACCATTTATGGTTAAATCTATAATAGGAGATATAATATAAGAGAATTACTGAACAATGTATCTATAACAATCTATTAATACCAAGAAACTTCACATCTCATACAAATTTCTAGGCTACCTCCAAGTCATCACCACACGAGTCTTATTGGAATATAGTAAGGAAAGTATCTTAGAAATTTCATGGCCTAGAAATTTCACCTCTTGAATCTATAACTAATATTTGGATTGATTCTTATATAGAAGATTGAATTTTTGGATCCCAAGGATGATATTAAAATTATTAATATGATCGTACATCGATCTATAATAAATACAGATTCCATCCATAAAAATAGAAATGAAATAATCTAAGGATTGATGGAATATTAGATTCATTAATGGCATGAAAAATTCATGAAAATTAGTAAGGTCAAACAGAAAGGACATATGATCAAAATTCCAATTCATCTTATTAAATTTTTTCTTTGGAATATATTTCTCTTGGTAAGGTAAGTTATGGTACCTCGATCTCTAATGAATTTTAAAAAACCATTAATCTAACTTAATATAATAAAAATTTTCATCAATACCATGTAAGGGATATTTTTTTATAAACTATCACTTAGTTGGGTTTTTGATAATCAACTCAAAGTAAAAAAATTATATCCTCTATATTCACAAAAAAGTACTGGAAATACCTATGGTGAAATTTTAGTATTACCAAATATCTTAGACTAAAGATCCTCAAGATGAACCTTTAATTCTTTATATCCAGTAGGTTCTATATTTTATGAAGGTAAGAATATGGTTCTCATCCCTAGATGTAAGTTTATATAAAAAAAACATCTCTTTGAGGAAACAATGAAATGAAATATTCTAGAAAAACATATATATACTCATTCACCATCACAACAATATTTCCATTAATACATTGATGAACACAATCACAAAAAATCACTGACAATTAGCACGAGATCATTATATCATAGAGAAAAAAATGACATTCTCTCCTAGATCTAGGATCCCACTCACTCTAAAAGACATAAGTGACCCTATCATGGGAAAGAAACTAGATCCAAGGATGATAGAAATTGTTCTGGTAAACAAAGTTAATCATCCAATCCATCAAAATAGTGAGATAAAATATATCATGCTCAAGAACTAGAAAATACCATATGGTTGTGTGGTCAGTGACCATTACTCAACACTCAAGACATAAAATACTACTCTAATTATTTTCCAAAGGAGTAGAAAGTGTGATTATGAAAGTCATAAGTTTCAAGCATAAACATAAGGCACCAATATTCTTGGATGAGAAAAAGGAATGAGTTATACCAATATCAAATAATTTCATAACCATATAAGTTTCAATATCAATGTACCCATAGAGGTATTGGGCCCTACCTATTTCTCCTATAGTGTTCAGTCCACTATAGACAAACATCCAACTTAATTATTCCATTTATTCACAACCTAATCATCACACTTGGAAAGAGGATGAGATTGAATCCCTTTTTACAAATTATATTTAAACTATGATCCCTTTGTGAAGGTGGATTCAACTATACTTCCATGGGATTATCCCTTATAGAAACATTAACGATGGAATTATTTACCGCATGCATTACACACCTTGGGTGTTTCCTTACAATTATATTTGAGGTGTCCCTTTATCCTATAATGGTAATATAAATTTTTTCCCTACCCCATGGTTTTTTGTACACTCATTCCACCACCTCATCTTTAACCACCCTGCTTGCTATTCTAGAAGAAATTGATCTTTGGAAACCACCTATTATCACTAATGCTCCAAGAAATCCATTCTTTCTATTTATACATACATCATATATAATATCTTGTATAAAACCACCATGAAGGTGTGTAGGTATAAGAGAATTAGAATTGACTGAATATTATTACTCAAACCCATCTCAAACCTCCATGCCATACGATGAGCATTAAAAATTGACTATGTAGATATGTTCATTAACTCATCAAACTGAATAACATTCGCTATAATTGGATTAACTACATGTTCCATAATATTGAATTATCATGCCTTTACCACTATCATTGTATTAGAATATTACTATCAATTGAATTCTTTTTTAAATTTATTCTAGGTTAGATCTTCAAGAATCTTGGATTGAAAAAATTATTCCTACCACTTCGTTCTAAAAACCATAAGAATATATGTTGAGAAACCAACTTTTGAGTCATCCATAATTTTCAGTGTGTGGAAAATCATCTAAATTCATTAATCTATTCTTATGATTTCTAGGTTACCTTTTCACTAAAAATGGTTAGTGGTTGAAGTCGACTAAATATTGATGCATAGTACACCTTGTATTCCTATTAAACACTAGTTGGTTGGCCCAAGGAATAGATCATTTAGACTATAGTTTATACCAAATCTATGTCAGATGGATGATTTTCCTATAGGACTCACTCCGAGGATTCATCGCTATAATTGAAAGATCATATTTTTAGAGTATCCATAATCTATAATATAAGAGGATCAAAACCATTTAAAACAAAATTAAATTCCTTTACCATAATTCAAATTTTTGAAATTGAATTCCAAAGGGATAAAACTATACATAAGGACATTAGAAAACTCCTGGAATCATATGGAACATGAGGTTCATCTTGAATGTGAGTTGACTAGGCATGATCCCACACTTCCACCTGAGTTCATACAATACAACCTTTATTCTATCAACAACCCAACCCCGCTCCCTAAACACAAGTGGATACCACACAAGAATGAGGATAGAATTTAATGAAAATTTGAGGCATTTTATACCAATTTATACCAAAAAACCCTATTTCACCTATAATGTCCCCATAATTGGACCCCTATAAGGCCTAAATCACATTCTTGATAAACATGGGTTTGTGATAAGAACCAGAGTATCATGTAAAGAAATTTGGGGTTAATTACACCCTCAATTGAATTATGATATGATAGAAACAAATAGATTATCTTAGGAAATATCTAAAATACATCACATGTCAATGAAATCAAACCATAAAGGTGATATCCAAAAACATCATAATAAGTATGGAAGGAAAAAACTGGAATACCATCAATATTGAACCTAAAACAACACAAGGGTTAACCTCCACATTAGCATATGTCACCACAATTCCAATGCACCGAAATTAAACATGATCTAAGAGAGTCTTTCTCTACATGATTTTATTCACATTAACTATATCCTAAAAAATAAAATCTAAAAATTATGAAAGGATAAGATATAATGTGAAAATAAATTCTTAGTATGACACCACTAATGAATCTATACATTGTCTAGACACATGTATCTATTTGATCATATATAAAATTTTTTGTCTAAATCACATCAAATTATATCATTTTATTAATTTAAAATCAGCATTTGGTTTTGTAGAAAAAAAGTATTCCATATTTTTAAAGCAAACCAATATGACATGACATAAATCTATAAAGCATAAGTTGATGGTTAAAATAGGTTTCAAGAATAAAAATATATATCAAGTAGGAATGTAAACAAATAAAATGAACTTGAATGTAATATACCAATAATGAACCAAAGGGGCATCCATGACCCAAGGGTTTACACTACTAAGACACACAAAGGAATACTAATATGCATAAGTGAATCCTGAAGTATGGGAGACTCAGTCCCCCAGTAGGGATACCCACTAGAAACCATGGAATCATTGTTATCTACCCTATTGATAAATTTATTCATTAAAGTTTATTGATGATTGATTCTACCAATAACCAAAGGTCACCAATTGTGGTTTACACCTCTATTATATTTCAATAAAACTACGTTAATATTTCATTAAACATTTTATATAGATATTCCATATGTTACTATTCTTAAAATATTGATTCCATTACGAAACCATAAATGAGAAATTTTATCAAACATAAAATGTGTATAAAAATAAAGTTTTCAAAGAAAATTAATTTTGAAAACAAATTCCATTTCAACAAAAGATCGTCATTCAATATCATAAATCAAAACTAAATGAGGGAATCAAAAGAACACAAACATTCCATTGGATTGACCATATGATAGAGACACTATCCTAAAAAATTAAAAAAAACTCATCACCTCCATATCCAATCATTGGAGAGAAATATATCATATCATATAGAACAAACACAAAATACTTTTTATTATATTATATGAAATAGGAAGAAAATCCTAAAAAGATACACTTAAGGGGGTTTGAAATAAAGAATCCAAAGGGTATCAAACTGAAAAAAGTTGGAACCCTCATGGGGAAAGGAAACGATACTAGAGAAGAATACAATCCGATCATCTTGGGATTATTTAGAAGAAATAAAGTCATCCACAACATTTCCCCCATGCCAAGTATGGAGGATGGCCTTGTGATTATTGATAATCTTCTTCTACCTTTTATGGAGTATTCAATTGACCAAGGAATTTGTCCCTTACCACCTAAAATTGCATTATAGATTGTTAATGAATCGGTATCAATATACCTAATAGGAATGTTACTCTGATTTCATATAAGGAGACCCGTGAGGATAGAATGGGCCTCCAGTTAAAGGGAGACTCCATTCTTGAAGAATGGTGAGAAAGCCGGCACAACTGATCCTTTGGGATCTCTGATCACTCCACCACCCCGCATAGATCCCATACATCGTGATCAATACATGTTTAAATTATTCCTTGAGGAAGGGGGCTACCATGTGATCCATTTTACATGAACATTTATGCCAAAGTGAAGTGAGGGTTGTGAGGCACACTGTGCAATGAGAGAAGTTATATCATAGAGAACATTGATTTGATAATGTTAGTTCTCCATGTGTTTGGTAGATTCAATGTTCTAGTCTTAAAATTAAATCAACACATGATATATAATAAGAAGTAACATGATATAACAGATATAACTCACTAGATTAAAATCGATCGAGATCCAAGAAATCAACTGAACTGAAGGTATTCTAATGGAAAGAGGGAGACGTCCAAAATTATCACTAAGGAGACTCTAAAACAGATAAATCTATATTAGGATGGAGAGGGTCAGATTATTGGAGTTAAATAAATATTTTGGGATATAATGAAAAATTACCCCAAAGTTAATCGCAATCCTAATAGTGTCACTAGTGGGCCGTTGGACATCAACCGAGGAACTGGTGGTCCACTGACTGACTGGTGTACTCATGTATGGGTTATTCGTGCCTTCACTGGATAGTTGGTGGCTTCATGCTATAACCAAAAATCCAAATACCCTCTTACGAATTACAAATGACTTTAAAAATGATAACATAAATACAAAATAGGGTTTATAGATGATATTTTATATTTGGGTGTGAAATTTAATAACATAGAATTATAAAAAATCAGGAGTTTCACACCTCCCCTTTATTTTATTTTATTCGTGTAGATTATTTTTATTTGGTTAATACGTAACACCCACATAGTGAAAAAAATCACGATACATCAACAAATTACAAAAAATAGAAAGGTTTCTTGATTGACCAACCTCAGACAAAGCATCAATAATCATTGTGCATGATCAATGAGAGAAAGACGAACATACAACCAAAATATCAAGAAGAAAAACTCAAAAACATCAAGAAAAATTGAATCCATAAAATCATGACCCAATTATATCTAAATAAAAGACAAACTATTTTCAATAACTCCATAAGAAGAAGGAAAAGAAGATAACCCAAAAAATAGAGGAGAAACTCACCATAGATTGTAAAGAAGTCTATCACTTTAAAATAGGGTCCAAATTTAGTTAAAGATTTATCAAGGTCATCAATGATAAACCTATTATTTCCAAGTGTTCTATAAAAAATGAATTGTTCTAGAAGAATTAAAATTTTATTATGAGTTTATATGAAAACATTAAATTTAAGGAATCATGGTATGATCATCTTGGATTTCTAGGATTAGGGATTTGTCAATCAAATCATTGGAAGTTACATTGTGACCTAATTTATATCCCCCCTCGATCCCATGATACAAAATTCCATAAATCTTATAGAACAATAATGTCCATGGCCTCACCAAAGTTGTCATGCCACAATATAGGATCATCAAAAAATACCTCTCAACAGTAAACAAAGTTGATATGTAATAGGATCACAATGGCATAAAAATCCTCAAAAAGCAAAAATCATGAAATCAATATCGCAAGGATTCACACCAAGGTGAATGAATCCATTCCAGCATGATAACTCATAGAAAATTAGATAACATCCATATTATCTTTCATGCAATAAATAGTTATCCCCAAAACATGAGTTTTTAAAATGAAAAATTGATAAAAACCTCAGAATCCATTCATATCACCTCTAAAACATTACATAATAATGGTTGAGGATCTTCCAACCCATGGAAAACACACATCACACTACAACCATAATTTCTATTTGAAATAGGGTAGCACCTAATTCTCATGGATTATTCCCCAATAAATGACAAAAATTCACATCACAACAAAACCTTCAAACCTTCTACTCACAACACAACATATTTATCCACAATAAGACACACACGTCCTTACATAATCCTAACAAGTAGAAATTCCTCCATTCCTCTAAAAATCTCATGAATCCTCCACCATAAAAAAGAGACAATATATAGATCATAAAAAAGGAAATGATGTTACAGATACATGTATACTTTACATCAATTTGTATAATTATACATCATTTATAGTAATTAAAACACACTCTAAGATCAAAATGTTTTAGTATCATTGGTAATTATATACACATCCATCATAATAAATCATAAATATCACATTAATTATATAATATTTTATATGAATGATTCCTTTAAAAATATTTCATACATAATATTATACTTTATTACCAATTAAAAGATGGAGCATATGAAAATCCTAATCATAAATACTCGAAGAAGAGAAAAAAATTGTGATTTTCAAAAAGAGAACCATATGTGATCATAGGGATAATCATAAATGATTAAAAATAATTTTAAGATCTTGATTTGAAAACATAATCATGTTACCATATAATAATATAAAGAAATTACACCTACATGAATATAAACCATGGAAACATAAATATGGTTTATAACATAAAGAAATGGATTAATGTAAGAATGTGTAAAATGCATGATCTCATGATATCATTAAAATATGTCAAGGAAAAAACCATGAAAATCATAGATTAATGTACTTGGTTAACCACTCATATAGTATGAAATTGTTAACTAATTTCACTACCCTTGTCCACAACCTAATTTTACATAAGATGTAATGAATATAATATAGGCCTATATATTTTTTAGATAACCAATCACTTGGTTATACCCTTACAAAAGTATTCAATATTAATAAGAAAAAGAAAATAAATCAACCAAATACATAATATAATTAACACTTGAAAATAATATTTTTACAAAAAAAATCACGTGGTATAAAAAATACAAATAATGAAAGTGGTTTATAAAGAGAAATAATATCACTAGTTAAACATAAGAAATTTTAAATGAGTATAACATATATGGTCATTTATATAAATGAAAAATTATTCTAAGGAAGAAAAAAATATAAACATATCTAAAAAGATTTTATTTTTTATATTTTTATAAATAAATAAAGTGTGATTAAATGATTTAAAAATGAAGGAGAGATATAAAATATATTAGAACATTGAGAAATAATACTTATTAAGTAATACATGTAAGGATTATATAAGAAAAGATGGGATAAGTATAATGATTGAGAAACATAAGAAAGGGGATATAAAATGGACCGGTTCAAACCATCATATATAAGTTATAATAATTAGAAATAATTTTTATACTATAATATAATGAAAACATATGATATAGAATACAAACATGAAATAATTTATCAAATATATACATGGATGAGAATGATCGATATGAAACTACAAATAAATAAAATTCTCATTACTACAAACATTCTTGAGTGAAAAATAATTTCATATATAACAAACATTAACTTCATTGGAAACACATTTAAGACCATATTTATATTTTATATTTTTAATATTAATAAATTCTATTAATTTATTTATAATATCTAGTGAAAATTTATTTTCACTATTTTATGTTAAAAGTTTTTATTATTCTATTTTTTTTGGTTACAATACATTGATCATCACTAAATGTTTGGAAGAAAAAATCTATGGAATCTCATATTTATTAAATGATTTATAAAAAAAATATTTATTTTATGGATGTTAAGGGTATAGTTTGAAAATATATGAAAATGATTCCATCATATTTTATCATTTCTATAGACATAACCTATTATTTTAAAAATAAATTTAATTTTTATAATACCATTCAAAAGACATAAATTTAATATAGTAAATTAATTAATAACATATATTTTTATTATTTTTGTTTTGATAAATTTTTGTGATAAAAATAATGAAAATAAAATTTCATTATTCCTGTAGGTGGTTAAAAATAAAAAAATATATTTAAGAAGATTTTGATGGATAAGATAAACTATATAATTTATGAAGACGATGGTAGTTACATTTAAAAGTGGAATATTCTATTAAAGATCTTCTATTAACTAAAAAATTTGGGACTTCTTCATGTGACTAGATACATAAAAATTTGAGAGAGACATATCTAAGAGGAAATGTGAATCGATCTTTGAGAGGAAACTAGAAAATGTGTGTTATTAGAAATTAGTACTATAAGGTATCTTTTATAAGTTATTTTGAGTTATATTTTTTAAAATAACCTTTCCATAAAGGTTAAGGAATGATTTTTTTGTTAGTGACTATCCTATTATTATAAAAAATAACATAGGGTTTGGATTTACATAATTATTCATATATATATATATATATATATATTAAATTTTAATATGATTATACACTCTTTATAATATATATATGGTATCTAAATGAATTTTCTATTTTCTATCATATTTTACTATTCATCTTAGGGGAATAATTTATTTCTAAATAATAAAATTTAAAATATTACTTTTAGTTGAGATATATATCGATTATATATGTTTAGTTTTCTAAAAAACATTAATTTATCCTCTTATACTTGCAGTTTCATACCAAAAAAATATTTATACAATGATATTGAATTTCATCATTCATATCTCTAAGAATAACCAAAAACCATTAAATCAACCCCTTGAAAATAAAATTTAATTAACCAAGAAAAAAATGTATTAAAATTTAAGTCGTAACACATTGAATTCATTTAAAAAATATAGGTTCCCATAATTCCATCACCATAAAGAATATTATTATAGTATAAAAACAATAAAATCAATACATCCATTATAATTTATCTCATTTAAAATTTGATTTTAATAATATAGACCCCAAACCTAATAAATACAACCGACTGTCAATAACCCCATAATTATGAAATCATATAATTATGTTTTATTCTCATTATAAATTTGTCTTCTAATTATTTATCATGTAAATGTTTCAGGATAAATTTTATTTAATAATCCACACTAATATTTTCACCTGAATAGAATATATTATTCATTTAGTAATATTTCATTCCAAAGTGCATTATTTATGAATTAAACCAACATATGTAATCATCCCACATAAAATAATAATTAATTTTCATTTGGGAGATAATGTTTCAAAAATATTATTTCATAAAATAACAAGCATGATACTTTTTCTATACATTTTTCACAATCTATCATTATTTAAACTTATAACCCACATAAAGTAGACTTTAATGAGAAAAAAACAAATTAAATGAATACATATACAAATTATAAGTGATATGAACAATTAAACCATGTTATACTACCATTAAATATGACCAATGGTTCAATCATTCAAGATCCAAACACATAATCCAAAATTATAACAAAAAAAGAATATAATAAATATACTAACTCGATGGGGTTTGAGATGCCTCATATGGGGACAAAAAATATTTAAAATAGAGACTTATCAAGTGTGTTGAAATTAAAATGGTATATTACATTTATTTATATGAATTTATATTTAGGATCATATTAAATATATTGGATAATATATATATTCCTTTAGGCCCTCGTGATGGAACAACAGAGGCTGGATTTTGAGGCTACCATTGTGGATACATTTACCAATAATTCAATGAACTAGGATCTATCCATTATTTTTCACCCAATGTTCCTAATAAGCTAAATATGGGAACAAATTTCTCGAACTCAAATAACATAGGAAATAGAGAATGATTTTCTTATATGTCAAAAAATACATCTAATTGAGCACAAATCATTATCAATGGGGTATTGAATTTATCACAACAAGACTTTTTTCGATCAGTAAGAGAGTGTAGAGAAATTATATAAGTAGGTTTTAAGAGTAAGTGAAAAGGGGATCGTGTTTTCATAAGAATTTTTTAATCCTAATCAATGATAATCTTATAGGGTTTTAGATCATGATGAAGGATGTCCTGGTTGTGGAAGTAGATGAAAACATTATTGATTTGGTCCTGAAAACTATGAATGATGAACAGTAGAGGGCCTCAATATAGGATTTTATGGATTTCTTGAGATCAGTGTCAAGATACTGGATGATTAGTTAAAAAGTTACTCTCTATTAATGTCAATGTTCTTAGCGTAGAGAATGTGGATGACGTAGGAGGTGTAGGAGAGCATATAAAGAAGTGAAACCTAATCCATCTCAAGCCTTATCTTATTTATTACCACTAAATACAAAATCTCATTGTCCCTCTCCTTTTAAACATACCCCTACATTAGAAAATTTATTATACATTTTCATTTTACCCAACATGGGCTTTCTATCTATGGTTATAAATTCATATAATGATTATCAATGGCCTATCATATCATTCAAATTCATAAAGACAATATATTATATATATCCATCTAATAAACTAATCCAAATATATATAATTCCGTCTACATAGATAATGAGTTTATAATAACACCATATTAATTCATAAACATGATCAATGTTTAAATATCTTCACCAATACATGTATAACTTTAGGCCAGAATAACCGATGAGGGGTGGATGAACGAATGTTTTACTATCACAAATTATTTTCTTTTAATTGAACCACTTGAACTTCTTAAGGTTCATAGTTTACTCAGTGATATATCATTGTCTTACATCGTATGTAAAAATAATAAACAAGAGAGAAAAATACACTTTATTTTATAATTTTGATATAAATACTGATAGAGATAATATTTTCATTATTTTTCATATGTGTGTCAATTATTTAACCCCTTCCAATTAATGAATTTGAGCTGATTTGTATCATTTTAGTATTTTAGAGAATTATGGGATTAATTTTGGAAATTGTTTAATTCTGGAAATTTAGATGTTTTGTGGAGCTTCTGTATTTCGGGAATATCTTTTATATATTTGATCCCAAATTTATGATTCCTTTTTTTAGGATTTATATTCTCGTGGGATTAATTTTATCCTTCTGGACCGAAAGCTCAATCAATCATTTGGAAGCTCAAATCTAGCTCACAAACCAGGCCTCGAAAACTGTGTACAGAACTGGAGAATTTTATTTTTGGGACTATATATCATTAATGGACAAACCATTGGATCAGATATTTTACATAGAGCTAGAATACATCTGGAGGAACAAGTTTCATTCATATGGCCGTGCCTGATTCTTTCATTATCAAGGCCATAAATTCATTGGAACTCGACATATTGGAATACGAAAAGTCTTTCTGGATGAATTAAATATTCTTTGTGAGGCGGCCATAACTCCATCATTTCCGAGACAATGAAGCTGAAATTTCGTGTGTCGACATATGAGAGATGTAGAAACAACTTTTAAGAAGGACCAATTCCCAAATTCGGTCATTTACTATTCCAAACGGACTCAATATTTCGGGGGAGTAATTTTGGAGGGAAATTTTCTACTCCCCAAGCCTATAAATAAGAGTGTTCACTTCCATTCAAAGGGGTTGAAGAAGGTGCAAGAAGGGCTGTGCTGGAGGATTAAGTTCTTGAAGTTCTTTTTATTTCCTATTTTAATTTTACTTAGTTTCATCATTCTCTCTTCTTCCCCTTTCAACTCTAATACCCTTCACATGGAGGGGTAAAACCTTTGAGTGATCGGGAAAGGGGGAGTTTCTCTTTTGTAATGTTGGAGTTTTGTGCTTAAATGTAAAACCTTATCTTTATTTTGAATGAAATATATTCTCAGTGTTTTCTAATACTTTTAATGCGATCAGGTTTTGATTTTGGTGTATTAATTTTTAATATCTTTGGTTAAAGACTTTTAATCTCCCTCCGCCTAGTGTAATTTGTCTCGATCGAGAAGATTGCATTAGGTGGTGAGTGTCTAATGATTGTTGGAACGTTTTTGGAACTAGTAAACTTTTTCTAGAGTTCCGAGGAGCAAAAATTCCTGATTGGGACTTTCCTTAGTGGTTTAGGTATTGTTTACGAACTTCTATGCACATAGAAGTGAGTTTCATTTCTTTCTTCAACCAAGGGTGATAGATAACTCGATCGAGGAGTATTTAATTTGTCATTCAAAAGGAAGATAGGTAAGATTACCTTTGTGACTATGATGACATTACAAAAGTAGATCCTACCCTGACCCCATCACTCTCTTCATCCATTAGTTTTCAACCTTTCTTTTCAATTTCTTGCTTTATTTTTCAACTCAAACAATTTCAAAAAGAACCTCTTATTCTTTCTTTAATTTAAGTGACAAATGTAATTATTGTGCACTCCTCTCTAGTGACAACTTAGGTTACCCACTTTTCTAAATTTTAACTTTGGATTTTTTTTTCACACCTTAAGATAGGCACATGTCAAAACTTGGCACCGTTGCCGGGGAGGTAGTGCCAACAGTTTTTTCTTCTTCTTTCTTTTCTCTTTTCTTATTTTCATTCCAATGTTGCATGACTAGAACCTCAAACACCGAACCTTTCCCTATTGACCCTGAAATTGAAATAACTTTGTTAAATAGGCTCAGAAACCTCAATCTGTAACCTAAATTTGAGGAAATTTACCTTACAGAATTGAGTGAAACTTCAAGTGTTCACTCTGAGCCTGTCATCATGGATGGAAATAAAAACCCAACTCTCAGAGACCTTTTTTCCCCACAATTCCTTAATCATAATAATCAACTTGTCATTCCAGTGTTACAAAATTATTTTGATATGAAACCTAATATGATACCATTGCTTCCAAAGTTTCATGGCTTGGCAGGTGAAGATCCCAAAAAAGCATATTAAAGAGTTCACACATGTCTGCTCAACCTTCAGACCACCTGGAGTTGCTGAGGAACAAGTAAAGTGGAAGTCATTCCCGTTTTCATTGGAAGGAGTTGCAAAATAATGGTTATATGGTTTACAACCTAGAGATGTGGATAAATGGAATGACCTGGTGAGATGCTTCAGGTAAAGATTCTTCCCCACCTCTAGAAGCACAACCATCTGAAAGGAGATCTATGGCATCAAATAATCATCTGGAGAAACCCTTTACGATACTGGGAAAGATTTAAAAAGCTATGTGCCAGCTTCCCACATCAAACCATCGAGGATCATCACTTTCTTGTCTTCTTCTACCAAGTTTTACTGGACAATGATAGGAACCTTCTTGATAAATCATCTGGAAGTGCATTGATTGAAAAGTCGCCAGAAGTAGCAAAAGGTTTGATTGAGAAGATTTCTCATAACTCGCAATAGTTTGGTACAATAGGTACTGGAATAAGAGGTATTAATGAGGTAAGAAATTCTCATCCATCACCCTTACTAGAAACTACGATTGAAGAGCTAACTAGTTTGGTGAGACAGATAGCCTTGAAACAAGTGGGCGACCAAAAACCACTAACTAAGGTATGTGGTTTATGCTCATCACCTGATCATTTCACTGACCAATGTGCTGAAATATAGGGAATAGAAACTTGTGATGTAACCTTTCAACCAAGGCAGTGACAACAGAATCAAGGATGGAGAGAGCCTAACCATGTTCAGTATGGGTTTGGAAATTAGTAAAATGAAGCTAGTCCTCTGAACCAAAACCAGTTCCAAAACCAACCACCATTTCGACAGAAGCAACCTTATAACCAGCTTCCACACCACCAACCACCCACTTTCCAGAGACCCTATGATCAACCATATACCAGCACAAAACCTTCTATGGAGTAGCTACAATCTAGGTTTGATGACCTAGCAGAGAAGGTTGACAAGCTGGAAAACACGGTGGGAAGCTTTGTTGAAATCATGACCAAAAATCCTAGGAAACTTCATTCACAAACAATCCCAACCACAAATAAGAATTTTAGAAGGATAACAAAAGGAAGTGGAAAAGAGATCTCACCACCAGAATCCCATGAAACTGAAACAAGTCCACTTGAGTTGAGGGAGAATGAAGTTGAAAAATTTGAAACATCTGTGAAAATTCATTGTGAAGAAGAGAATAAAGAGGAGGAAGAGAAGGATAGGCCAATAAAGAAGAGACCAGAAACACCATTTAAAAGGAAAAAAAGGGAGAAGAAATACATACCCCCTCCATTTCCATCAAGGATGATTGAATCAAAGAAATTGTAGGAGGAAGAACTTCAAAAAGAAATTCTGGACACCTTCCAAAAAGTGGAAATCAATATCCCCTTACTTGATGTAGTCAAAAAAATTCCAAAGTATGCTAAATTTTTTAAGGATCTTTGCACCAAGAAGAGGAGACTTCAAGGGAATGAAAGGATCAACTTGGGAATAAGTGTCTCAGTCCTTATCACACCACAATTTCCAACCGAATGTCAATATCCCGGGTCATTTTCTATTCCATGCACCATTAGTTATTTAAATTTCTCTAATGATTTGTGTGATCTAGGTGCTTCAATTAATGTATTACCTCACTCAGTATACACTTATTTTCAGATGGGAGACTTGAAGTCTACAAGAGTGGTGGTCCAGCTTGCAAACAGATCCATAATTTTCCCTACATGAGTTTTGGAGGATGTCCTTGTAAAAGTCAAAGATCTCTTATTCCCAGCTGACTTCTACATACTAAATATGGAAGAAGATAGGATCCCATCACATTCACCCATCATTTTGGGGAGAACTTTCTTGAAGACGACCAAAACCATCATCAATGTCCACGAGGGGACACTCACCATGGAGTTTGGAGAGAGAATGATTCACTTCAATATTTTTGAATCCATGAGGCACCCATCGGATGATCACTCCCTCTTTTCACTTTCTCATGAAGTTGGTGTAGAACCTATTAAAGAATCAGGTATTCTCTATGAATTATTAGACTTAGGAGATACTTCTTCCACTGAAAATATCATCGAACGTGTGGATTCCCAACATGCTCGTGATTCTGACATCATGTGGGAGGAAGAGGTAAAATCTGATTTCTTTGATGATTTATTAACTGATGAGGAAGATGATATGGTTTATTGTGTGTAGGAGGTCCAAAATTTGGAAGTGGGAAATGTCAACTTAGTTTCATCCCTTGAACATCCCCCTGATTTGGAACCCAAACCACTCCCCACTGATTTTAAATATGTGTACCTTAGGGAGGGAGAGAAACTACTAGTGATAATTGCTAATAATCTCTCTGAAATCCAAGAGAAATCATTGATAGATCTTTTGATAGAGAATATACAAGCAATATGGTGGAGTTTATGTGATATTCCAGGAATCAACCCAAATATATGCTCACATAGAATTCATCTTGAGGTAGATTCCAAACTTGTCAGGAAACCCCAAAGGAGGTTGAATCCCACTTTAATGGAGGTTGTGAAGAAGAAGGTTGAGAAACTATTGGAAGCTGGGATTATCTATCCATTATTAGATTCACAGTGGGTTAGCCCAATTCATGTAGTTCCAAAAAAAAACTGGCCTAACCCCTATGAGGAATGAAAAGAATGAATTAATCCCTGTGAAAATTCAAAATAGCTGGAGAGTGTGCATTGATTTTAGGAAGTTGAATCAGGTCACTAGGAAATATCATTTCTCCATTCCCTTCATTGATAATATGTTAGAGAGATTGGCTGGGAGAACTCATTATTTTTTTTGATGGATTTTCAGGTTATTTCCAGGTACCTATTGCTCCTGAGGACCAAGAGAAGACAACATTTACATGTCCCTTTGGCACTTTTGTGTATATAAGGATGCCATTAGGATTATGTAATGCTCCAGGTACATTTCAGAGGTGCATGGTAAGTATATTTTCTGATCAAATTGAAGATTGCTTGGAGGTTTTCTTGGATGATTTCACGGTTTTTGGAAACTCTTTTGACCATTGTTTGAAAAATCTGGAAAAAGTTTTGAAAACTTGCATTGAAAAGAATCTTGTTTTAAATTTTAAAAAGTGTAATTTCATGTTTGAGAGGGGGATTGTTCTTGCTCATGTCATTTCCAAAAAGGGGATTGAAGTTGATAAGTCAAAAATTGAAGTGATAAATTCTTTGCCTTACCCAACTTGTGTGAAGCATGTTATATCTTTTTTAGGACATGTAGGATTCTACATGAGATTTATCATGGATTGCAGTAAGATTTATCTCCCTCTCTCTAGATTACTTTTTAAAGATGCTAATTTTGATTTCAATGGTGCATATAGGAAATCATTTGATGAGTTTAAGAGGAGATTGATTGAACCACCGGTGATGCAGCCACCAAATTGGGAAGCAGCATTTGAGTTACTTTGTGATGCTTCCAACCAAGAAGTTGGAGTAGTCCTTTCTCAGTGAATTGAGGGAGGGCCACAAGTCATTGCATATGCTTTAAGAACCTTGGATGCGGCTCAATTCAATTACACAACCACAGAAAAAGAGTTTTTAGCAGTTATTTTTGCTTTGGAATGATTTAGATCATATCTGCTTGGAACTAAAGTCACTGTATTTTATGATCATGCAGCTCTCAGGTACTTGATGAAGAAGGCTGAAGCTAAACTGAGGCTAGTGACATGGATGTTACTGCTATAGGATTTCAACATAGAAATCAAGGACAAAAAAGTATCTGAGAACCAAGTGGCTGATCATGTAAGAAGACTTCCTAACACTGCTGAAGTTGAAATTCTAGAGAAATAACCATTGAATGATCACCTTCCAGGAGAGCAGCTGTACTTGGTTAAAGGAGAAGTGCCTTGGTATGCTAACATGGTCAATTATCTGGAATCATCTCAGGTCCCATCTCATTTCAATTCTCATAAAATTCACAAACTAAAAGCTGAATCTAGATATTACATTTGGGATGATCCGTATCATTAGAAGATTTTCATTGACCAAGTGATAAGAAGATGTTTTCCTAAGAGTGAAGCTCATTCTGTCTTTTATTTTTGTCACACATTAGCTTGTGGAGGCCACTTTGGACCTCAAAGGACAGCACAGAAGGTTTTAGAATCTGGTCTTTATTGGCCATCCATTTTTAATGATTCTCATGAATTTTGAAAAAGGTTTCCAAAATGTCAGTTTTCTGGAAACATATCAAAGAGACAAGAAATGCCCCAAAAACCACTTAATTTTTTTGAGATTTTTGAAGTCTGGGGGATAGATTTTATGGGCCCTTTCCCAATTTCATTTGTAAATTCTTATATCTTACTTGCGGTTGATTATGTTTCCAAATGGGTGGAAGCAAAAGCCATCAGGACTGATGATGCTAAAGTTGTTTGTGATTTTGTCAGGACTAACATATTTTGTAGGTTTGGAGTGCCTCAAGACATCATCAGTGATCAAGGGAATCACTTTTTCAATAGGATAATGGAGGCTTTACTGAAGAAGTATGGGGTTCATCATAAAACATCAACTCCCTATCACCCACAAACAAATGGTCAAGATGAGTGTCCAACTGGGAAATCAACGGAATTTTGGAGAATACTGTTAAACCAAATAGGAAGGATTGGAGCAAGAAGCTGGAAGACACATTATGGGCTTATAGGACTGCCTACAAGACCCCGATTGGAATGAGTCCATATAGGCAGATTTATGGAAAAAGTTGTCACCTAGCTGTGGAATTGGAGAATAAGGCGTATTGGGCTGTGAGAAAGATGAATTTGGATCTTGAAAGTGCTGGGAAAGAGAGAAGGTTGAAATTGCAGGAGTTTGAGGAATTTAAAAGATAAGTATTTGAAAATTCTAAGATTTACAAAGAGAGAACAAGAGTGGCTCATGAAAAGCTGATCCAACTGAAAGAATTCCATCCTGGAGATAAAGTGTTGTTATTCAACTCAAGACTCAAGATGATGCCAGGTAAACTTCATTCCTGATGGGAGGGTCATTTTATAGTTACTCATGTATATCCTTTCGATGCTGTGCAGATTTTGAAGGCTAGAGAGTAGGAGCCATTCACTATTAATGGACACAGGCTGAAGAAATTCCATGGGACCATTCCATCAGATCCAGGGGAGGAGATCCCACTCCTCCAAGTTGTCTATCCATAAGATCCATCAAGTTGTACCTCTCCTTTGCACTTTTTTGATGCTGTGATTCATTCTAAAATCTTCTTACATGTTAAATCCACTTGAATGCATTTAGGACACTGCATCATTTAAGTGTGGGGGAGGGAACCCTTGTAGTTTAGGATTTTCATTTATTTCTTTTTCTAAAAAAAATAAAAAATTTTGTTTTTTCAAAATTGTGTTTGTTTATTTTTCAATTTTTGGTGTATTTTTGAAACTTTTGAGCTGAAATTATTATCATTGAAATTTTTGAAAACCATGTCATTGAGTGAACCAATTTATTCCATGAAACCGAGCATAAATGAATGCTGAAAATGACTTTTTTTCAAGTTTAATTCTTTGGGAATTTCATGAAAAGTACTCAGGTTTTTGAATCCCATGCCACATCTCACTATCATTATATTTGAAATCACTTTCCTATGAGGCTTCTGAACCATTATTTTTATATTCTTTTCATTCACCTCACTTCTTGAGGGAACCAAACTGTGCTTTTTTAACAAGAATTTTATTTATTTTTTTCAAAACTTGAGGGTTTGGGGTACATGTGTTTTAAATTATTGAGGAGTTTCTTTGGTTTAAAAGCCCTATTTTCAAGATAACCCCTTTAATTATATCCTACCTTGTAAATTAATAATTGTAGCCTATAGAATCCATGAAAAACCTGTTAGGTTAGCCACATTACAAGCCAATTTTCCCTATCCAACTTGCTCTTGAAGTGAAATTGAATGATCTAGTTGAAATTAGGTGTGGGGGAAGCTGTCTTGTGTTGTGAAAAATAATTTGGTGAAACATTGGGTGGAAATTAAAACACTGAAGAGATGTGTGTGCTGATGAAAAATCATTATGTTGAAATCTGTTCCTTTTCTGGAGCTTTCATGATAAAAGAAGTTGTGCCTTTTTAGATCTTCTAATGGAGGAAGAAAGCTGGGCCTTTTCTGGAGCTTTCATGAAAAATCATGTTTGATAAGATTGAAATTTTGGATGATGAAATGCTAATATGTTTGAACATTTCTTGAGATTTTATGATGATGGAACTGAATTTTTACTAAGGGGAGTGAGTAGGATGCCATACTTGAGTGAAAATTATAATTGCGCAATTTTGCTTCAAAAAGAGCCAAACCCTCCTCATTCGGCATCAGATTTTTTCACATAAAATCCTACCAACCGAATGACACAGAACAACCTTGAAAAGTCCTCATGATAAATACATGTCCTTGGATCACATCAGGTGGAGAATTAGGGTTTTTTCAAACCTATGGTGACCCTTTCATTGGTTTGGATGCGGAAAAATTTGTTGAAAAAATTGATATTTGTGAGATGAGAGAAAATTCATGTGAGGTAGGTGTATTGTGTGCATGGGAGGAGAAATAAAGAAGAAAAATATTGAATTATTTGATTTGTGAACATGGAATAATTTTTATGGATTAATAATGATATCTTTTATTTCTTTGTGTGGAATTGGTGAATCTCAATGGCATGTGTTTTAAGTTTGCTTTGATTTGATTTTGATTTTTACTTGTCCGGGATTCCAAGTGCTAAGTGTGGGGGAATTAATAGAGATAATATTTTCATTATTTTTCATATGTGTTTCAATTATTTAACCCCTTTCAATTAATTAATTTGAGCTGATTTGTATCATTTTAGTATTTTGGAGAATTATGGGCTTAATTATGGCAATTGGTTTATTCTGGAAATTTAGATGTTTTGTGGATATTATGTATTTCTCGCATATCTTTTATATATTTGATCAAAAATGTATGATTCATTTTTTTAGGATTTATATGCTCATGGGATTCATTTTATCCTTCTAGACCCAAAGCTCAATCAATCATTCGGAAGCTCAAATCGAGCTCACAAACCATGCCTCGAAAACTTTGTACAGAACTGGAGAATTTTATTGTGGGGACTGTATCTCATTAATGGAAGAACTATTGTAGCTGAAATTGTTCATCGAGATAGAAGACATCTGGAGGAACAAGTTTTATTAATATGTACACGCCTGATTCTTTCATTAACAAGGCCATAACTTTGTTGGAACTCTACATATTGGAATACAAAAAGTCTTTCTGGCAGAATTAAATATTCTGCGCGAAGCGGCCATAACTCCTTCATTTCTCGGCCAATGAAGCTTAAATTTCGTGTGTCGACAGATGCGAGATGCAGGAACAACCTTCAATAAGGACCAATTCCCAAATTATGTAATTTAAGATTCCTACCAGACTTAATATTTCAGGGAAGTAATTTTGGAGGGAAATTTTCTACTCTCCAAGCCTATAAATAAGAGTGTTCACTTCCATTCAAAGGGGTTGAAGAAGGTGCAAGAAGGGCTGTGATGTAGGATTAAGTTCTTTAAGTTATTTGTATTTTCTATTTTATTTTTACTTAGTTTCATCATGCTCTCTTCTTCCCCTTTCAACTCTAATACCCTTCACATGGAGGGGTAAAACCTTTGAGTGATCGGGGAAGGGGGAGTTTCTCTTTTGTAATGTCAGAGTTTTGTGCTTAAATGTAAAACCTTATCTTTCTTTTTAATGAAATCTATTATCAGTGTTTCCCAATTCTTTTAATTCAATCTTGTTTTGTGTTTGGTGTATTCATTTTTAATAACTTTGGTTAAAGACTTTTAATCTCCCTCCGCCTAGTGTAATTTGTCTCGATCGAGCAGATTGCGTTAGGTGGTGAGTGTATAACGATTGTTGGAACGTGTGTGGAACTAGTAAACTTTTTCTAGAGGTATAAGGAGTAAAAATTCCCGATAGGGACTTACCTTAGTGGTTTAGGGATTGTTTACAAACTTCCATGAACATAGGAGTGAGTTTCATTTATTTCTTCAACCAAGGGTGATAGATAACTCGATCGAGGAGTCTTTCATTTGTCATTCAAAAGGAAGAGAGGTAAGATGATCTTTGTGACTATGATGACATTAAAAAAAGTGATCCTATGCTGACCCCATCACACTCTTCATCCATTAGTTTTCAACCTTTCTTTTCAATTGTTTCTTTATTTTTCAACTCAAAAAATTTCAAAAAGAACATCTTATTCTTTCTTTAATTTAAGTGATGAACGTAATTGTTGTGCACTCCTCTCTAGAGACAACTTAGGTTAACCACTTTGATACATTTTAACTTAGGTTTTATTTCTTTTTTTCTCACTCCACAACAGGCACGTGTCAAATACCTACCCATTTTTACAACGAGTTATTCCCCATATAACATATTCTTAAATATAGGTTGGTTGTTGCATTAGAGAAATTACCATTTACATCAGCACTGTGTACCAAAATTTTACCAATATAGAGTCACATAAGAGATCACAAGTTACAGCCTACACAAAAATTCAACACAGTGTCCCAATGTGTCTTATCCTACTCTAGAGTCTCATTGGAGAATTCATATTCTCTTTAAAGTATAATCTACAGATAGAAAGAAATATACTAGCTTCTAATTGTTTTTTCACTCACCGAAGTTGTAAACTATCTACACATGAAATCCAAAAAACCTTATTAGTTTATGTACATGTTCAAGAACATTATAAATTGATTTTAAAATTCTCAATATTTCTTAATGTACATAGATATTTAATTTATCTGGACCTTCCCATTTCCCTGATTACTTTGGTATGAATGAACTACTTTGATTTAAAAACTACCTTGATTTTTGTCTCAAATGCTTGAGAAGATATTATCTTTATATAGATGAAGTTGTGGACCCAATATTATGTGTACAAGTGATTCAAATAGTTTCATAAATATTATATTATGAAATTAATGGCTTTCACAACTCATAATAATTTAACTTCAAATTATCAACTTAATTCATTCAAATACCCTTTATTCATATACATGATCTAATGCATAGTGCGTATTAAAAAATCTAAAAAACCTAATTTATTTATATTATTATTTTATGTGATTTTACTAGGCTCCCATTCATATTGGATTCACTAGTGTCTGAATCTCAAAAACGTTTTTAAATGTTATGGAATATAAATAGGAATTCATGTATCACAAGATCAAAGGCATGAATGGTCTTCCTCACCTAAAACTGAATGCATATTCTATATAAAACATTCTTCTTCATGAATTTAGATAATGTATATTATTCTACTTCATGAAAGATATATTTTGTCTTTTTTCTTCATTCTCTTTATTAATCATAGTATGTGGTATCACAATAACTTTAGAAAACCCATGAAGGCTTCCCTAAAGCATTTTTTCGTGAATCCCTTCGAACATGTCTTACAAAAAAATGTATGTGGTGTTTTGGTCTCTTCATGAAACTATTGACTATGGTAATCACTAGAAATAGGTCATGGGATCTCATAATTCATAATACTATGGATTTTGAGTAAGAATAATTTCTCTCTAAAAAACAACAGATGTATCAAAATCTTGATCATAAATATCTATCTCAGCATCAATTCTTCTACATTTATATTTGATTTTCACCACCATTACACCTCTTTAACCACTGATAAATAAGCCACATCAATAATGTTTTTTAAAATTAAAATATCTGATCATTTATCAAATATTATTCATATAGTATTTAAAAAATTGTCTTGGATCATCATGTATCCTCCTTTTATGATGCCTGAAAAAGTCGGGCCTCAGAATATTCACGTGACATATTGATTTTTTAATACCTAAAATTATTATATGTGGATTATTTTATATATATATATATATATACATATATATATCATTCGGTATATGTGAATAAAAAGCAAATCTTCATGCATTTAAAACTACGTTTTATATTTACCCAACTGTTTCTGTGGTGAGACTTCTAAAGAATACAACACCTCATGTTTTTGTAAAAACTGATCATATATGCATAGATACCTAAAATACCATAATGAATGTATTAATCTTATGATGATTTAATCCACCATAAAAACAAGGAAGTGGTCTTGGCATGATCATAAGAGAAAATATTGAAATGGTTTTATGACTTGATCAGTTCTCAAGAGTTCAGCATGTTCACTCTAACTTGTAAATGGAAGGATTATCAGGCATAGATGAACCCTTAAATGTGGTATGAATATGAAAACATAAAACTTTACAAGATGGAAAATATCAAATGGGTTAGAATATTGAAATAATAAATATATTTTTTAATGTGGGCGAATAGTTCCTGTATGGAACTTGTTCTATACTGGTTTCTTCTACAGTCTAGCCCTGTATAAAAAGTAATGTTATCACTTAAGTCACTCGATTAAAGTAATGGGGTTTTCTCCTAGCCACATTGTCTCCCCGCACCATTTCCCCTATAGAACAACCCACTACTCATGTTCACCCACACATGAGCACTTAGGGCTACCCATAGAGGAACTCACCCATGACACTATGCAAGCTACTCATGTTAGCTATCCCTTGTAGTTAATCTAGCTTCCACATTATATCTAATTGAGATGACCCTAATGGATTCTGTGTTTGGTAATATTTTTTATATTATACCAAATTAAAAATAATATGTATTATATTCCATATATGAGAATTATTTTTCAAATATTCTTCATGAAAAATTGAATAATAGTTTTCATGGAATTTACACTTCATAAAAAATAAACATTACTTATTATTCTTCAATAAAAATTCTTATGAAAATTTATATTTTCAGGTTCTATGCCTTTTCAAATATTTTAGACAAAATTTCACTCTCTTAGTGAAATTGGGACATGTTCACTTGAACATCGATTCAACTATTGTAACAATTAATAATGATAATTCTTCAACCATAACATCCAATTACATTTGTTGAATCCATAAAAATATTTCCAACATCATTAATTAATCTTCACTCACTACACACATATTGAATCATTGAATATAAATGAAATAATTACATTGGTTCAACAATATCTATCTTGGTATTTTATTTCAAGAGAACCTCACATATTAAAAGGCAATATATGGTTTAATTTATTTTCTACACCTTGTTGAAAATAAAATAAAAAGGATATGTGGGTGTATTCTCATATCATAAATTCTATAAAAACATTTCCTCCTCTATTATATGATTGTTTCTTGAACACTTATGAGAGATAGATGATATCAAATGGTTCTCTTAGCAAGGATCCTGTATTTAATCAGCTCTATGGCTACATGGGAAAACCCATTGTAAAAAATAAGATAGATATAACCGAGGTTGTCTATGTTTTCCATAAATTATCATTCTTGTGAAATCATGCTAAAAAATCATCAATACCATTTTAGGGTTTAAAATGATAATATTTATCAATAAAATGAAAAATCAACATCTTTCAATTTTATAAATTTATTCATATGTTCCATTTTCACTTTGTATACATGATTTAATAACTTTCAGTCATCAATTATCCCCCTCATGGGATGCATCTATATACTTAAATTCCCAAAAAGTGAGTAAAAAATACTATATATATATAAGGGAAGAAAGTTAAACCTTTTTGTGGTTTAAGAGTAACATTAAGTTGGAGATCTCCTTCTAAAAATAGTCTATTCCTTTCTCCCAATATCAGTATGGGAAGATTTATTTCAACTCTTCTTTATGTTTTGAGTCTCATATGTTTGACTATGTTCCTTGTTCCCTTGATCATTTTCCTTTTTTGAAATACTTTCCCCCTCAATATTTTGGATATTCAATTTACTTGTGTTGGATAATTCTTGTAAAAATTTACCACATATTTTGAATCCACTTTATTCCCTTTGTCTTTAATTTTTTTTCATCTTCCTCCACTTTTTAGCCAATTTCAATTGATTTGAAAAAATAGTCACACTTTTATTATAGTATCTATCTTCTCATAATCATCACATGAATTTAAAATATATTTTAATTAAAGAATATTTCATTTCAAAACATAAGGAATATGTAAAAGAATCCTTTTAATTCATTTAATTATTGTGTGACACTCCTACTTATATAAACCACTAGAAAAATTTAAATATTCTTATTAGTATGAATTTGAATCGTGGATGGATTTATGATCAAAAAATTCATTGATTTATAAAATTTTATCTTATATTAATCATTAAACCTACTTAATTAATTATTATTCCCTTTAAATTACATTTTATACCAATAAGATTATTCATTGTTCGTATACCTTTCATATAACCATTAAAAACATCTGAACCAGAATCTTCCACCTTGATAAGCATTCTTCCCTTAATCTTATTGTTTCATTAATTCATTAAATTGAGAATTAATTTTCCTAGGGGATAGTTATTTCTTGAAATATTTTTTATACCATTTACTTAGTAGTGTATATCTCACTTATATTCTTAGTAATATTCAATCGAACATTTTTCAACTTTTGTTCACATCACAAGGTTGAATGTTTTCCTTATTCTCTTACTTGCCTCCATTTTTTGATATTATTTTCACATTATTACATGATATCTACTTGAATGGTATATACTAGAACTCATAATAACATGGTTCAATTCTATTTCAGTACTCACATGAATCATAAAATCTTTCAAACCTGGAATTTTTATATATATTTGTTTTTAATTAATTTACCTTATCTTGTGAAGGTATTTTTATTTCTTCATTTTTTTCTCCCCCTAAATGCATAAATTGTGCTATTTTAATTAATTTTAATGTTATTAAAAAATTCAAATTTCTTGTGACCAAACATTTAGAAACACCAATAATAGACTATTAATCTCCTTCTCTTATTTTATCTTGAATTCTATCCAAATTTCACAGATTGTGGAATTTTTTATTTTTCTATAAATCCACCACTCTTCTAGAAAAATCATAAGGAATAACTATTATTTTGTATTTTCTCACCCACCCTTTCTATTGTGGAATAATCAATAATTTTAACCATCCACAATTTCTTATAATTTGGATTAAAACCTATAACATTTGAAACATCAACAATTGATAATACATTTTCAGGGTTATATGATACTTTCTTCATCAAGGATGTTTTAAATTGATTATAGGATAATATCATACTATTCATAGAGTCATAAATATTAATTAAATATAGTTTTTAGAACTGTATCATTTTTTAGTAATTATAGATGTTCCATTATATGTTGATTCTTGATTCTTCAATATAACCTATAACTCTAAAAACATTATGTTGAGTGAGTTATTCTCATCCACAACTGATCTCATCAAATCTTCTCATTCCTTTATTATCTAATTTATTTTTATTCATTATTTTTTCTTGATTAATTTAAATAATTATCAATTTCTTTTTACCTTTATACCGTAACCTATAGTTGAGTTGTGTTGACATCCATAGAAATTTTGCATAATTTCCCATGTGTATGAAAAGGCATTACAAAAATATCACAATGAAATGTTTTCATAGAAATTTATTTTCAATTATTTAGTAACATTAACATATAATTTATTACAATGATATATTGTTATGTATTTTTCAATAACTTTTTTTGGGAGTGTTACGTATGCTGAAATTTTTATCCAATTCCACTTTCGTAGAATTATTTTCTTCTTCCAGCTATAAATTTTCATTTTGAAGTCCTCTAATTATTCCAACAATAAAATGTAAAACTTTTATTGGGAAAAATATTTATAAGTTCATTCAATTCTGATTTAATATAAATAATTAATACCTCATCATCATATCATGACAAAAATTTCATAGAAGAAGAATATTAAAAATAATTATTACCACTTATACCACTCTAATAAGATTTTTCATGTGGTGTTTCTTTATTCACATATGGATTTTACTTCTTATTCTCTATTTATAATTTCATTATATTTTTTAGAATCATGGTTAAAATATTTAGATCTATGTACTTCATAGTATCTTCCTTTTCTCCATCCATGGTATCTCACTCAATTTTTAAATTTGCACATTAAAAAAGGTAGCATGAATTTAGAAGGATCCTTTCCATTAATACCACTTTTAGATCCCAAGGATGAATTGATGACTTAGAGGTGGGTGAATCATGGGTTTATTTTCATGGATTAGTTTATTTTAATTCAACTACTAATATTTTAATATTATCAATCTACTTAGTGATATCTCATTTTCTTACCTTATATTGAATAAAAATAAACAAGATGGAATAAAATGTATTTTTTATAAGGTTTAGTACAAATACATACTCCTTGATTCAAATAATTATTCCCATTTGTTATAGATTATTTACTATACACAAGTGGTTTCATCTAGGGAAATTACCATTCCCATCATCATAGAGTTCCACAATGTTCCAACTTTAGATTCCCACTATAGATCATAAGTTCCCACTTAAAGAAACATTCAACACAGAGTCCCATTGTCTCTTCTCTTCCCATAATTTCCTAGTAGAGTCTTCTACATATAATAAAAGTATGATCCAATGATAGAAATAACTACATATACTTATAAATCATTTTTTAACTTCCTTGAGTTGTAATCTTTCTCTATAAGAAAACTAGATCACGAGTTTTATTTTAGTAAAACTTAACTAACTTCAAAAATTGATTTTAAATTGACTAATCTTTATCACTGTCTACTGGTCTCTAAATGATCCCAAATTTCTCAACTCACTGATTACTCAAGTATGAATGAACTCTTCTAATTGAATCATTGACATAGTTTCAGTTTCAAATGGTCAAAAAAAATATTCTCCTTCTATCAATGAAGTATTAGCCTGAATTAGAAGTGTGTAAGTGATTCACACAATTTCATCAATATTATTTTATGCAATTAAAGACTTTCATTAATCAGAAAAACTTTTCTTTAAATTCTAAAATTATTTAATTTAGATTCCTTTTATGCATATACATTACGTAACTATTGGTACATATTTTAAACCCTAAAACACCTCATTCATTCGTATTATTATTTTAGGTAATTTTTTTAGTTTTTCAGTTTTCATGGATTCACTTGAGTATCAACCTCAAATACCTTTGAAAATGTTATGGTTTCTCAATACACATGTATGTGTCGAATGAACATATTCATGAAATTTATTCCTTGTGGAAACATAAATGGGTATTTAATATTTGGGATTCTTCATCATGAATGTAGATCATGTAAGTTATCATAATATTTTAAATTTTGATTGAGAATTCATGCTCTTTCCACTCCATTAAACAATGTACCCAATATCAAAGTGAATTCATAAAAAACATAAAGGATTCAAGGAATCAATTTTTCATGTAAATATTTGGATGTGTGTTAAAAAAGTGAAGGAATATGGTTTCATGGTTTATTCATGAAGCTATTTAGTGTGAGGGTCAATATTAATAGGTCCCAAGATAACCTAATTTAGAAAACTCTGGACTTTTGGATGCTCTATTTTTCTCTAGAAAATGATATCTCTCTTAGAATCATGATTGGATGTAGCTCTTTAAGCATTTGTTTTTCTCCTTTTATTGGAAAGTAACCCCTCATTTTTACACATGTAGGATGTACTAAATAATTTTTTTTAATCATGTCTTTGATTTTCTAAAATACTCTTCATGTGGAATTCAAAATACCCAAAGAATAAGGCCATTCTATATCCCCATTTTTTTATGCATGAATGACTCAAGCCTCTTAATCCTGAAATAGAATATTAATTTTTTAATATCAAAAATATCTCATACTCTACTCATTTTCTAATTCTATTTACATGAATTCAAAATGTACCTTCATGAATTTACAACTAATTTTTATCATTACCCATATTTTTCTATGGTGATATTACTGGAGAATACACCACCTTAAGATTTTATAAAAGAATCTATTATATGGATGAATCTTGAACTTACCATGATTAATGTATATGGATTTTGAAGATTATATCTATCCTCAAAATATGGAATTGATCTCATCATGATCTAAGGAGAAAATATTGAATTGGTTTGATATCTCAAACAACGATCAAGAGTTCATTATAATAACTACCACTTATAAATGGAGAAATAACTTGTCAAGATGAACCATCAAATGATGGATGTAGAAAAACATTTATCCTCAATCATATAACCCAGATTAAATGAATTATATGAATTAGGTTATAAATGTAACTTTTTAATGTTTGTTAAATGTAACTTTGGGCCGCTTATCCCAAAACGGTTTATTCCAGGGTCGAGTACCACTTAATAATTATCATCATCCCTTAAACCACTCAATATGAGTAATGGGGTTTAATCCTAAACAAATTTCTCAATGCATTGTCTCCCTAGTGGTGCGGTGCACTGCTCATAGACATATACATATATGTACATAGGCCTACTGTTTAGGTTTTCACCCATATTATATTGGATGTTAATTAAGATGGATTCCCTTATGGTTGAGAATTATTACTATACCCACTCTAAAATAATACTCATAATAATTCCAGTCTATAATTTATTTAAATATTATTCATGAAAAATATAAATATATTTTACAAGGCCCTTCCACTTCTAAAAATTATTTTCAAGGCTTTTCAGCATGTATTAATAAAACATTTTTTCTTCTTCAATAAAAATACTCATGAAAATAAATATTTACATTGTATGTACATTTTGAGATGTTGTAGATAATGTGAACTACAAAAAATAAGATAAAAATAAGATAAATAATTTTAATTTTTTCATTATTTATATTTTATGTAGTTTTGTTTATTATAATAATATTAGCCAATTGTTTTATCTAAAGGAAAATTCTTTATTTCTAACCAAACTGGGTATTTATAAATTTAATGGTTTTTTTAAATATCTATTTACAAATTATATAAATTTAATTTAACAAGTGAAAACTATTATTTAATTCATGATTTCAAATTCATCTTAGGAAGAGTTTTTGAGAATTTTTAGAAAATATTGAATTTTTAATTATTAGTGGAAAATACGAATTTGAATTGATTTTTTTGAAGTATATACCATGTAAAATTATATTTTGGATTATTCATGAAATTAAAATAACTTCTTTTGATAATATATAATCTAATTATGGTTTTGGAAATTTATTTCTAACATCTTTTTGGTATGAAACATTTTTATACTTAAAATTCATTTTCTAAAAAAATTATTCTTTATCATGTTTTGTTGGTTTAATTTTTAATTAAATTCTAGAGTATTTTTTTTGTAATTTTGAAATTAAGTTTCATATTTTTATATAGGGGTTCCAAATTGTAAAGATAGATTCATTCTATTATAGATCAATATGATTAGTATTGTTAGTAATTTTTGTAACCACACTAAAGGATAAAGCGTGTAATTAAAGTTAAAAATATAATGATAAGGGATCAAAAAGACCATAAAAATTCCAAAATATTATTGGATGAACCAATTTCATCCTTACACATCAATGATTTGGTTATATGACCTTTTTTTCTCAATGGGATAAGATTATGTTGTTTATAATATTCTATGTAAAGAAAAGTAAAAAATATCAC
This sequence comes from Viscum album, assembly GCA_963277665.1. Lineage (NCBI taxonomy): Eukaryota > Viridiplantae > Streptophyta > Magnoliopsida > Santalales > Viscaceae > Viscum > Viscum album. The sequence continues at coordinate 1,325,525,894 of OY728139.1, read as the reverse complement.
ACACTTGTTTTTAATAACAATAATATTATTAACATGGGTGTAAGTAGAGAATATGTTTAGTTAAAATTAATCTTGTGAAATTTAATTTATTTAAATTCCACATGGTAATTATTTTTTAATTTTAATTAAGAAATAATTATTTTAAATTCTTACACAACACTGACGTAGTAATTATTCAATCAATGAAAACAAAATAAAAGATATTAAAAATGTTAAAAATAATATAATTTGAAATAATTAATTTGAATTAAAATTTTTATAAATAAAAAATAAATAAATAATAGATTTTCATTCCTTTTATATTAATAGATTTTTAGTATTCATGTTATAAAATTCAAATTAAATGAATAGTTCAAAAATTTACATTATTGATATTCTATGAAAATTTTAATTTATTAAATTATATAGAATTCATATAAATCCTATATTTATAAAATTTGTTAGGATATGGTTTATAATAACATAAATTCTCTATTATGTTCATTTGTTCATTTCTTTTAAATATATTAACCCCTATAGAGTAAAAAATTTGTTGTCAAGGTAATTGTCAAAAAGGGTTAAAGTGGGTTAAACAAAAATTACAAAGGTAAAAGTATGGTCCAAACATTTATTATTTTTTATGAGATTATCTCAACTCGTAATTATATTATATTCTTATATTATTAATTTGGATACATTTTTAAATCAAAATTATTTTATATTAATTTAATATTTTATGGAATTCCATGACTTCCCCTCCACTATCTCATAAAAAAGAACCCATTATTCTCTTTTATTTGTACTTGTAAAGGATTTTATTTTGACAATGATCTTCCAAAATCCATTATAGTAATCCCTCCCCTCCTTATAGATATAATAATTTAGGAATAACTCTATCCTTAGAGGTCTTAATGAGAAACTCAATGGAGATCTTCCAAATAAGAGGTATAGTTTTTAACTGAATATTTTAGTTTTATTTCTTCAACCACCACCTTAAAATAAAATTAAACCATGATAAAATAACAAAAAAAATAATATCTTACATATAATTATATTTTATTATGTTATTGGAAAAATGTATATCTATCTCTTCTTCCTTCAAATTGGAAATAAAACCATTTCTTTAGTGTACATTGAACCACCACCTCGCAAACTTATGCAACTTTTTTTCCAATAACACATCTTACATCTAGTAGTAATGATATATTTAATGGTTATATATTATATTCAGGAAATATTTATTATTATTAAAAAAAATATAACATACTTTCTAACCATTCTGTTCATTGACAATGGATAATGTTGTTCATGAGTACATTTGGACATCCACCTCCACGAAGTGATGTTATTTTTTTATAAACACATCCCATGAATGATATAAATAATAATATCTAAAGTAAATTTTTTGTATTTATGATACAATGATCATTATAGAAATATAATTTATTACTTTATTTCTTCCATGATGGTCATTGAAAAATTGAAATGTTACTCATGTATATGTATGACCTACCATCTACATGATTGAAACATAGTTATATTTTCATACCCATATCACATGGTTTATTTTAAAAGTATAATTGATCCATAAAAATGATAATTATTTCAGGATTACTATTTTATATATGATGTAATAAGGTCCCTATTGATTACAGTCAACCTACCAAAGTCATTTTGGACATATGAGTCAAACATCATCAAAAACATCCGATGAGAACTTAATAGATTATGTAATTTTTTACAACATTAATATATGTGAAATAAATATAATAATAAACATGAAAAGTTTAATAATAAAGTAAATACTTAATTATAGTTTATTATTCTAGAATATATGTAATGTTCACGAGGAGTCGGGAACGAGGTAAATGAATTTATTTTAAAAATATTCTTTTATAGTTTCTGCTCAAACTCATTTTCATTAATATCTTTATTAATAATATTATTTTATTGATGTATTTATATAAATTTAAATTAATTATAAAAGACATATTTTTATTTTTACATTCATTCAAGGTATTTGAAAATGAATCTTTTTACATGTTTTATATGATATGTTTTCACAAAGAGAAAAGGAATGTTCTATTTTAACATATATGGTGACAATGAATTTTCCCTCCACTGTAACCATTATTTGTTTTTTTATTCCTCCATAATAATCTATGTTTTCTTTAAAAAATCCCCTGTCATTTTTTTGGTATTTTTTTAAAAAATTGGGGTTTTAAAAGAATGGTATATATAAATATATATATTTTTTTTCTTATAAATGAAAGGAAAGTTTTTATGATGAATTATTTCATATATTATGATTATGTTATGGTTCTTTATTATTTTTCATGTATAAAGGTGGTTACATTCTAAATTTAGAGTGGTTGATCCCATTATATATCTCCAATTCATTGGGTATTTTTTTGAAGTTGACCATGATGGTTATTTGGGGTGTAACTACGATGGTTACTTCAAGTATAACTATGAGGGTTATTTCACATATAATTGTTAGGGTTTTTACTTATGTAACAATAATGATTAATTTATTTGTATCCATTATATTTACACCATATGTATGTGTAATATGATAAAAATTCCCCAAGTTACCAATACTATTTTTATTATTTCTATAGTAATTTACTGAGATCATGATTAAATGAGAGTATATGAAAATTCTTAAGTTTAAGTACAACTTTGTGAAAAAGTTTTCATAAATTTATCTTCTTTTCAAAGAAAATTTTATGAATTTTAATATTCTTTTATGTTTTCTTATGAAATGTTTTATGAAAAAAATTGTGTAGAGGAGGTGAATTATTGGGAAATAAAATGATTCGTTTTGAGCACAATATTTATTTTAATAAATGGAAATTTTTATAATTATTCATAAAATAGCATGTTTTTTATTTTATTTTCATGTACCTTACTGAGATTATTGTACACATACCACATTTTAAAATTTTATTCAAATGGTTTAGGTATGATTAAGGATATGTATGACCTCAAGATTAAAATTATAAATATGTTTCGTGAATAAAAACATGTTTCTTTTAAAAAGTATTATATTATGGAAAAATGGATATTGATTAGAAGTATCTACAATGTAATATAAGAGTTTGTTATGTAATTTTTAACACCTAATTCTATAATACTCTAAACCTATAAATATCCTCGCGATTGTAATAAGTGAATTCTAGTATAAGGATATGATAATATGTAATCTTTGTGGTTGGGTCTTTATATTTTGTATCAGAGCAATGATTTTAGATAAAATTAGATATTATGATGATTTTAACAACATACCCTTGAATTATTATATTTATGGCTATGTTAAAATGATATTTAATTTGAAGGCTACCATGTTGTTTAAACTAAATTATTTTGATTTAGAATGGTTCTCTTCCGAGGAAAAAGGGAATCTGATGTTGGAAGGAACCAAGGGTATGATGTTATTCCAAATCAGATATAAGAAATGGTCTTGATTAGAACTGGGATTTTTTTTGCAGCAATGGATTGGTTGATGATAGAAATAAATGGTGTTAGAATCTATGTTATGGATCAATCACATCCAAAAAGTGGAACATTTTGATAGTGGATCATTTTATGAGGAAACACCCTCCATCATTAAGTGGATCATTTAACCTAGTAGTAGATGAATGAAGAAATAATTACCTATAAAAGATATTCTATATCATAGGATGTTTAGATCATAAAAAGGCAACACTTAATATTTACTATTTTGAAGGTGAATCTGACTATTGGTGGTCAATGGCCATGAATATTAGGGATACATAAGATATTTATAGATTGGAATGGAATGAGTTTAATAATATTTTAATTGAAAAATATTTTAATATTGTTGTTGAACTTAGGATGGAAAAAAATCATGGAATTGGGGAAGAAGGGGGAAGATTAAATAACTACATATGAATAAAACCTCACCTGATTATCAAGGTAAGAACCAAATTTTATTCATGGTCTTAATAGTAATATTAATATTTTTTAATCAGGTTTGGAGATCGGATATCAAATGGAATTGGATTACCATGAATTAAAAAGTAATAAGAATCTTGTTTAGTGTGATGAGAGGGTAGTAATGGAGTTTTCCAATGATATTATATTTCATGAAAACAAGTTGAATAAAAGGACTTGATGGTAAGAAATAGGTAATCTTCAATAAAATAAATCTGATGGTAAGAAAATTAAGTTTCTAGTTTGTGAAAAGTGTGGTAAAAACACAATGGGGAATTCCTTATGAAATCGAGGAAGTGATTTTTATGTAATATTTATGGGAATATATCCAATGACTATAATGAAAAATATCATTTTATTAGTATGAAACATTTCTATTAGTAAACAATAATGTGTTTTAAATTTAGAGAGAGTGGTCATTATACACATAAATGACTGAGGAATGTCATGAATTATTGGAAGAAACCAAAATATAATAAAAAATGTGTGGTAAAATCATGCACATCAACTTGACCATAATTTGGGCCATCAAATTAAGTGTTATCAATTACATTTTTTTATTCTGATATTGTTAATGCATTGTTGATCTGGGATCTAAAGATTCTTTCATTTATGAAAAATTATCTGGTAAATTGAAAATTCCTCCTTAATAAATTAATACATAAAATTTAATAAAAACACATAGGGTAAGTATAAAGGGAAGAAATTATAATAATATTCTGGTTGATGTATGTAGATTGAATTTACCTTCAAACTTTTTTGTCTTTTCCCTTGTAGGGTTTGAAATTATTTTGGGTATGGATTGGCTCTCTGTTTACCATGATATGAAATATTATAGAGATAAAGAATATATTTTTCATATAGAGTTTCAATTTGTATATAATAATTAATTCATACATTTTATTACATATCAATAAACTGGAAAAGTGATAAATAGTGGAAAGGAAATTTATCATACTCATGTTATTTAAAATAAGAGAACAATTCATATTAAAGATGTGTCAATAATTAAATGATACCTAGATATTTTCCCTAATGATTTTCTTGGTGTTAAACCAGACCAGGAAGTTGAATTTATAATTGAATTATTTCCTGAATCTAAAATAATTTATAACACCCCATATCTAATGGATTAAATACTACTTATACACTTAAAAAATTAGTTATAAGAGTTTCATGAAAAATGATTTATTCTTTCTATCACTTCACCTTGGGGTGCACCTTTTTTGTTTGTTAAATATAAAGAGAGTTCCATGAGGATTTTCATTTATTATAGAGATATGAATAATGTTAATTTTGATGATAAGTATTTTTTTACTCATATTGATGACTTGTTTGATCAGATCTAAGGAGATTATTATTTTTTAATGGTTAACCTATGGTTCAAGTACCATCAACTGAAGACAAAGGAGGATGAAATTTATAAAACAACATTTTATACTATATATGGGAATTATGTGTTTTTATTACTTCCCATTGGGTTAAACAATTTCCCTACTATTTTTATGGATAGTATAAATAGTGTTTTCTATGATTATTTTGATAATATTATGGTTGTTTTTATTGATAATATTTTTTTATTCAAATTTTTTTTAGGATCTTGTAAAACATCTAAGGATAGTACTAAAGACATTATGTAAAAACCCTTAAATTTCAAGGGAAAGTTTTTCATAATTTTCTTTGGGATTTTACGAGTACGTAGTTTCTGACGAAACCTGATTCCAAGGCCCGGTGTGCCCGGAATAAATTTCCGATGTTTATCTCAGGTTTGTTCAGTGAATGAATGAGCGGGTTTTTCTAACTTTTGAACCGGTGCTCGGAATCAAAATACGAGGGAACTGATGAAACTGCAGTGCTGATAATTTCATAGGAACACCTTTTCTGGAGTTGCGTTTTCTCAGGTGTAGTTGTTAAAATATGCAATATGTTTAAAGTGAAATAAAAATCGTGTTACAATTTTTATTCCACTTTCACAAGAGGTTTAGTCCATATGAGGGAGTTTGGGTGGGACCCGTTGATGTTCTAACTCCCCTTGTGAGAATTTAAGATGAGGTGGGGCCCACACGAGCCCCCACCTTTTCATTTATTTTCCCTAACTTCTTTTTAAAACCTCTCTTGTCATTTATGTTTCCAACTTATCACTCCATTTAATTTTGACAAGTTAAGTTTAATTAAATGAAGAGAAATCATTTTGAATGTTTGAATTTTAAAAAAAAGTTGGCAAAGGTAATAAAATAAGGGAAAGGCGTTATTTTATTTCTTGGTTGCTTCGTTGTGTTAAGAGGGGGAGAGTGTTCTTCATATTGGAAGAACTTCATCTTTCAGGCGAAGAACTTTTCTACGAAGAACGCCGTCACACCTTCTTCGGAGAACGACGATGCGCCACATATTTCTTCGGGCGAACGCCGACGACGCTTACGGAGCATCGATCCGCGATGCCGTCTTCCGCGACGCCATCTTCCGCAATGTCATCTTCCACGACGTCCTTTTTCCGCGACGAACCTCGTTCGATGACTTCATCTAGGTAGGGGTTTTGAATTTTGTTCGTGAAATATTCTTGCCATTCTTCATCTTTTATTTTGGGCCGCCTGTTATCATTATAACGGGAGTAGGTCGGACCGTATGAACACGGCCGGCCCTCCTCCCCCTTTTGATGTTGTTCATTGCGGCTCGAAAGAAGGTGGCGCAGTGCACCGACACTGCGCGAAGATATAGAGGAATGCAGCGAAGAAGCACGGCGCCGTCGCGCCAAGCCGTTGAGACCGAAAGAATCCGCGGTCGGAGTCGGGCCGCGGAAAAAAGGGGTGTCGCGCCGTCGCGCCGTGCCGGAGAAACACGAAGAGGTCGCGACCGAAGCGGGGGCCGCGGCAGAGGGACGTGGCTCCGTCGCGCCACGCCCATTGGACCAAGGCCGCGGGCAAAGGCTGCGGCGGAGCAGGGAGCGGCGACCGGAACCACCGGACCCTGGCGTGTCCGAGGGGCGGGACCACGGGGTCCCGCGGCGGCACCAGCCGGCCAGCCGGGCCGGCCGATCGGAGAAGTCCTGGGGTCGTAACCCCCGGCTGGCAAAGGGAGCATCCCCCACATGGGGGACACAGTTTCAATCAAGGGGGGCAACCGCCCCCCTTTCCGCTCGGCTCGGCCAGCGCCGAGCTGGCCACACCGGGCCGCGCCCGCGCCAGGCCAACCGGCCTTCAAGGCCGGGCCGGCCGGGCTGGGCCACGCCACCGGGCCGGGCCATGCCCGGACCCGGAACCGGTTCGGGCCGACCCAGGGGGTCTTGGGCCGGGTCGTTCCAGGCCCAAAACCCCCTAAAAACTGGATTGTTTGTTTAAACGCTCGTATCTTGGGTTACGGACCTCCGATCGATGCACCTTCAGTTGAAATGCAATCCTTGGATCGAGATGATCATTTCTATATATTACAATCAAGGTTTCGGTGAACCTTGGGTATGGACGGGTTGGTTCGAACACGAAACCAATCGGGCCCTCGGAGCGGAAACACTTATAACTTGGGCTTCAGATGTCCGATTGACGTGCCGCCGACTTTGTTGGATTACTCATAGGGAGACAGACCTTTTGGATTACTCTGCTCGAGGTTTGGATGTAGTTGGAGTGTGTTCGGGTTGGTTTTGACTTAAAACCCAATTGGGACCCTGGAACAAAAAAGCCAATAACTCTCAGATCGGGTGTCCGATTAACGCTCCGTCTATCGCGTTTAGTTCCTTTTGTTGAGATGTAAATTTGGGATACATCAAATTCAGACTACGTGTCAGTTGATGTATCTACCCCCTTTGGCTCTCGGAGAGGACCCTCTCAGAAACAAGCATGATGTGTGCGGGAACCCTAGAGCTGGCTGCGACTGCGACGACGATGATGAATGCACTGAAATCCTCTGTGGGTTCGGCAGTGAAGACGACTACACTGAAATCCTCCGTTGGTTCGGCAGCGTTGAAGACTGCACTAAAATACTCTGTGGGTTGGGAAGCGATGAAGACCGTACTGAAATCCTCTGTGGGTTCGACGACGATGAAGACTGCACTGAAATCCTCCGTGGGTTCGGCAGCAATGAATATCGTACTGAAATTATCTGTGGGTTCGACGATGATGACTACTGTTCTTGTATCCTACGTGGGTCTGGCAGAGTGGATGGTCTGTATCCTATGTGGGTCCGACAGATTAGCTGGTTTAGTATCCTACATGGGTTCCAGCTTAGATAAATCAATGGCTATATCTGATCATCTCTATCACCTTACGAATAAGTATACCTGTGTGAGATGAGTCTTGACTTTCAATCACTATCTTCGATATGATTGACTTGCTTTATTATGTGGATTGAGTTGTGCTTTCCTATGTGGATTGGGTTGTGCTTTCCTATGTGGATTGGGTTGTGATTTACTGTGTGGATTGGGTTGTACTATCCTATGTGAACATGATCGAACTTGGGCTCGGGTGATGGAGCCGAACTGGAATTGATGACTTAGGTATATTTATGGTTATATACCTAAGTAGTGTTGGATGTTACTTCATGATTGTATCTTTCCTTTGTGGTTTATCCTTTTTGGATTCTGGGAGACCTTCAGGGGTCTTAGGGTCCCTACTGAGTATCGTATACTCACCCCTGCACGGGCTTCACCCGCACTACATTGTGTTGGTTACAGACGACGGACATCACTGATCGAGGCTGAGGCTTGTAGAGCTGGACAGTTCCCGGAGGACGAACTCACGATGATTTTGTGCCTGGAGGTGGGTTTAGGACGAGTCGGTACCAGGAGGTGGACCACTGGGTGGGACGTACACGGGGCGGATGGTAGGACCCGAGGAGATGAGGAGTCTATCTATACCCACCCTTCAGGTGGGATTTCCAATTGATGGCTCGGCGTTGCTTCTTTACTTTTCAGTCGCCGTACTTCCTTTCCAGTTGTATTTTACTTTATGTTTGGGTTTGTATTCTGGCCCACTTACTTTTCTGCACTTACTTGTACTTGTGATTACTTAGTGTTTACTTCTGCTAGCTTACTCTGTGGTGTTTGTTTACCTTATAAAGGCACTGCCTTCCCTTTTTTTTCAGGATTTGCGCCATTGGTGCTAGTTGCCAGCCCTTGACCTATGGAAGGAGGGCTTGGGGTAGTCACGGCTTTGGTCCGAGGACGGGTTGTGACAAATTGGTATCATAGGAGTTCAGTTCTACCGCAGAACTCTGGACTCTAATCTTTCTTCTATGTGAAGCAATATTGTTAAGGGTATTGAGTGTGGTTATTAGTCCAGGGAGTCCAGTGTTGGTGCAGCGGCCGATGTATCCGTACACCAGGACCCTAACTTCTGATTTCAGACTCAATGCATGGAAACATTGATTGCATGTGTGTTTCAAAAGTCTTCTTTGTGATTACTTTGTGTTAGCTCACCAGGTATACTATTTGACCGTGGCGCACCTATTTCTTTTGAGGATGGCCCCACGACGGCAGCCAGCTAGGGTTCCGAGCTTTGTGCGAGACGACAGCCCATCGAGTGACGAGGCCTCAGTGCAGGGCACTTTTTCAGCAGAGGCACCGATGGTACCTCTACCCGCCGAGCCACCGATGCTACCAGCCCCAGCCGCAGAGAGTGCACGTCACCTTAGTGCACTGCACAAGTTTCAGCGTTAGAGAGCACCTAGGTTCCATGTGGAGATGGACCCTCCGGCAGCCGAGGATTGGCTGAAGGCCTTTGTGCAAGTTTTCAGGTTAGTGGGGACACCAGCTGACCTCATGGTGATCCTTGTAGAGAGCCTCCTGCACGCGGCAGAAGGCAGATGGTGGAGCTTGATGCTCCAGGTGCACGACGAGGCATCTCTCCTCTAGACGGACTTTGAGAGCCTCTTTCGCTCGGAGTTATTCCCAGCCACCCTCCATGCGGTGCACATCCAGGAGCTTCTACAGCTGCGACACGGTAGCATGACGGTCGCCCAGTACTCGGGGAGATTTACCGATCTCTCACGCTATTCGATGGACATGGTACGAGACCCATTTTTCCGGGCTCGGACATTCGACCAGGGATTGAGGCATGAGATCAGGGCATCGATGATCTCCCTCAGCATTCCGACACAGGAAAGAGTACTGGAACGAGCTCTTCTCATTGGGATCTTTCTTAATGAGCCTACACCAGCAGCGAGACCTACCGCAGGGCGGCACATAGCAGAGTCGTCTGCAGCTGGTAGTCGACGGATGTCACAGGGGTCCAGGAAGACCAGACCATCTGGCAGACGACCTCAGGACACTGACTCAGAGGTGTGTGGCACACGCAACAGAGCCAGTATTACGAGTGGAAGACAGTGCTATGCATGCGGCGGGCAGGGCCACATGGCTCGTGACTGCCCGACCCGCCATGTAGAGGGGTAGCATATGGTTGAGGGAGCACCCAGGCAGAGGCAGAGGATCGGCCATGGCGGTCCGCAGGGAGCAGGCTGATGAGGCCGGGGAGATGGTCGAGCGGTAGGTGGTGGACGACGTTTTGAGGCTTTACCACCACCACCACCAGAAGGTCCACCCCGACCATAGGGGAGAGCACAGCTTCAGGCAGCTAAAGCGTACGATCATGGAGCTCCGGAAGTGGGTGGACAAGTGTGGGACTAGCTCCAGGCATGGAGGCCATTTCCCATAACGCCTCTAGCTTTGTTGACTTCATTGTTTCTGTTTCTTTGTGTCTTTGTACTTTGAGTTGCAGTAATAAAAGACACTTGGAATCGTGGAATTTGCTTTCTTGTCTTTTTTATATTAATACTAAGAGGTTCCAGTTAAAAACTGTTGACTTGACCCTCACATACGAGATTCCTACTGGAGGTGACCCAATGACCACACACTGATTCCGACAGTGTGACTCAACCCCTAGAGGCAAGAGTAACGGTTGGATCTCTTGGTAGCAGCGTTGACGCCTTACGACGTCATCCATTGCATGAATTAATTGATCATGACGGGATTGACTATATTAGGAAAGGAACGTGGTTCATCTTGGGGATGAGATGAGATTTCTATTTTTGGAAAAGGAGAAATCTTTTAATCTTTGCAGAACGTTAAGTAAGAAGGGGAAACCCTTCGTGTGGTCACGTTAGTTGAGGCAGCATGAGCAGAACTACGCTACCCATGACCTGAAGTTAGAAGCAGTGGTATACGCTCTGAAGATATGATGACACTATCTGATGGGCGAGTGCTTTACAGTCTATTCTGACTACCAGAGACTCTGGTACATCTTCTTTACAAATGGACCTGAACCTGAGATAGTGGCGATGGCTCGAGTTCCTACATGACTATGACTTTGAGATAGTGTATACTCCTGGAAAAGGAAATGTAGTAGCCGATGCTCTTAGCAGGAGGACGAGCATTCATCTACTCGAGAAGGCAAAAGAGCAGTTAGCCGCTTTGCAGATATCCTTCATTGATAAAGATGGAGCAACCTTTCTACAGTCACTCACAGTCACTCCTCCACTACTACAGCAGGGCAGAGAGGCATAGAGTGGGGACGTTAACTGTGAGACGCGGCGTGCGCATATATCCTCAGGACAGTCACCTGATGGATTATTTATGGGAGGAGAGAATGTCGTCCTTTTCAGAGGATGTACCATGGTACCAGCTGCTTTACAGGAGGAGGTGTTGAGGGAGTTTCACACTTCCCCTTTAGCGGTACATCCAGGAGTGACAAAGATGTACCAGAATCTCAGACGACAACACTGGTGGCTGGGTATGAAGAAGGCTTCAGCTGAGTTCGTTTCTCGATGCCTCATCTGTCATCAGGTTAATGCAGAGCAACAGGTACCAGCAAGCTTGGTACATCCCTTGGAGGTCCCGTAGTGGATGTGGGACGAGATATCTATGGATTTTGTGAATGGAATTCCATGTACATCCAGAGGTCACGACTCCATTTGGGTGATTGTCAACCAACTCACCAAGTTGGCCCACTTCTTACCCATCAGAGAGCAGGGCTCAGTAGAGATCTTGGGAGATCTCTACATTCAAAAGATTGTACGACTTCATGGTGTGCCATCATCTATCGTCTCCGATCGAGATGCTCGCTTTACTTACCGGCTTTGGAAGGGGTTACAGGAGGCATTCGGGACGTAGCTATGTCTGAGCACCGCCTTTCACCCTCATACAGATGGTGAGATGGAGAGGACCATTCAGAAACTCGAGGACATGCTCTGTGCATGTGTCCTTGACTTTGGTCGTAGCTGGGAGGACCACCTACCCTTGGTGGAGTTCGCGTTAAACAACAGCTACCACTCCACCATCAGGATGGCACCATACAAGGCATTGTACGGCCAACCTTGCAGATCACCTCTATGCTAGATAGACCCTGGGGAGTTAGCACTTGTGGGAACAGAGATGGTCCAGGCCATGACAGAGAAGGTCCACGTCATCCAGGAGCGGATGAGGACAACTCAGAGCCGACATGAGTCTTATGCTGACAGGAGGCAGAGACCACTAGAGTTCAAGGCTGGAGACCACGTTTTATTGCGGGTCTCACCTCGACATGGATTACGGAGATTTGGCTGGGGTGACAAGTTATCTCCATGATTCATTGGACCATTCTAGGTTCTCATCAGGGTAGGTGAGGTGGCTTATCGCCTGGCTCTACCACCTCAGTTGCACCGGGTGCATGACGTCTTCCACGTATCTCAGCGGAGGAGATACATGCACGACTCAATGCATATCATCGACCATGGGTAGGTGGACTTTGAAAATGGAACGACTTTTGCGGATGTCCCGGTGGAGATCAAGGATCGACATGAGCGGGTCCTACGTGGGCGGTCTATTCCTCTAGTTCACATCAGATGGCAGCACGGGAACCTCCAGGAGAGCACTTGGGAGCGGGAGGCTCAGATGCGTGCTCAGTACCCTCATCTGTTCCCCTAGTTTGTGATGTATCTTTACGGGGACGTAAAGCCCTGAGGGGGGGAGTAATGTAAAAACCAGTAAATTTCAAGGGAAATATTTTCTTAATTTTCTTTGAGATTTTACAAGTACGCAGTTTCTGACGGCACCTGATTCTGAGGACCGGTGTGCCCGGAATCAATTTCCAAAGTTTAGCTCGGGTACGTTTAGTGAACGATCGAGCGGGTTTTTCTAACTTTTGAACCGTTGCTCGGAATCAAAATTTGAGGGCACCGATGAAACTGTAACGCCAGTAATTGCTTAGAAACATCTTTTTTGGAGTTGCGTTTTCTCGGGTGTAGTTGTTAAAATATGCACTAAGTTTAAAGTGAAATAAAAATCATGTTACAATTTTTATTCAACTTTAATAAGAGGTTTAGTTCATGTGAGGGAGTTTTGGTGGGACCCGCTAATGTTCTAACTCCCCTTGTGAGAATTTAAGATGAGGTGGGGCCCACACAAGCTCCCACATTTTCATTTATTTTCCCTAACTCCTTTTTAAAACCTCTCTTGTCATTTTTGTTGCCAACTTATCACTCCATTTAATTTTGAAAAATTAAGTTTAATTAAATTAAGAGAAATCATTTTGAATGTTTGAATTTTAAAAAAAGTTGGCAAAGGTAATAAAATAAGGCAAAAGACTTATTTTATTTCTTGGTTTCTTCGTTGCGTTAAGAGGGGGAGAGCGTTCTTCATATTGGAAGAACTTCATCTTTCCGGCGAAGAAATTTTCTACGAAGAACGCCGTCACACCTTCTTTGGAGAACGACGACGCGCCACATCTTTCTTCAGGAAAACGCCGATGACACTTACAGAGCATCGATCCGCGACGCCGTCTTCCGCGACACCGTCTTCCGAAAATTCATCTTCCGTGACGTCCTTTTTCTGCGACGAACCTCGTTCGACGACTTCATCAAGGTAGGGGTTTTGAATTTTGTTCGTGAAATATTCTTGTCGTTCTTCGTCTTTTATTTTGGGCCGCCTGTTATCATTATAACGGGAGGAGGTCGGACCGCACGAACACGACCGACCGTCCTCCCCCTTTTGATGTTGTTAATTGTGGCTCCAAAGAAGGCGACGCGGTGGAATGACACCGCGCAGAGACATAGAGGAATGCGGTAAAGAAGCGCGGCGCCATCGCGCCAGTCCGTTGAGACCGAAAGAATCCGCGGCCGGAGTCGGGTTGCGGCAAAAAGGGGCGTGGCGCCGTCGCGCCGTGCCGGAGAAACACGAAGCGACCACGGCCGGAGTGGGTCTGCGGTGGAGGGCCGCGGCGCCGTCGCGTGGCACCGGTCGGACCAAGGCTGCGACCTTTGGCCGCGGCGGAGCAGGGAGTGGCGACCGGAACCACTGGCCGCCGGCGTGTCGGAGGGGCGGGACAGCGGGGTCCCACGGCGGCACCGGCCGGACAGCCGGGCCAGCCGATCGGAGAAGGCTGGGGGTCGTAACCCCCAGCTGGCAAAGGGAGAGGCCCCCACGTGGGGCCCACAATTTTAATCAAGGGGGAAGTCGCCCCCCCTTTCCGCTCGACTCGACCAGCTTCGAGCTGGCCACACCGGGCCGCGCCCGCGCCCCGCCTACCGGCCGCCTAGGCCGGACAAGCCACACCGGGCGGGGCCGCACCGGCGGGGCCGGGCCGTGCCACCGGTCCGGGCCGCGCCCTAATGGGCTGGACCCGGACCCTTTTCGGGCCGACCCAGGGGGTCTTGGGCTGGGTCGGTCTGGGCCCAAAACCCCCTAAAAAAGGGGACAGTTCGTTTAAACGCCCGTATCTTGGGTTACAGACTTTCAATCAATGCACCGTAGGTTGCGATGCGATCCTTGGATCGAGTCGGTCGATTAGGTATATTACACTCAAGGTTTCAGAGAACTTTGGGTATGGCCGGGTTGGTTCGAACACGAAACCAACCGGGCCCTCGGAGCGGAAACGCTTATAACTTGAGCTGCGGACGTCCGATTGACGTGCCATCGAATTTGATGGATTCCTCTTAGTGAGACGGACCTTTTGGATTACTCTTCTCGAGGTTTGGACACAGTTGGAGTTCAGTTGGGTTGGTTTTGGCTTAAAAACCAACTGGGCCCCTGGAACGAAAAAGCCAATAACTTTTAGACTGGGCGTCCGATTGACGCGCCGTCTGTCGCGTTGAGTTCCTTTTGTTGAGACGGAACTTTGGGATACATCAACTCCAGACTACGTGTCAGTTGATGTATCGACCCCCTTTGGCTCATGGAGCGGACCCTCCCGGAAACGAGCATGCTATGTGCGGGAACCCTAGAGCTGGCTACAACTGCGACGACGATGATGACTGCACTGAAATCCTCCGTGGGTTCGGCAGTGACGACGACTGAACTGAAATCCTCCTTGGGTTCGTCAGCGATGAAGATTGTACTGAAATCCTCCGTGGGTTCTGTAGCGATGAAGACCATACTGAAATCCTCCTTGGGTTCGACAGTGATGAAGACTGCACTGAAATCCTCCATGGGTTCGACAGCGATGAAGACCATACTGAAATCCTCCGTGGGTTCGACGGTGATGACTATTGTTCTTGTATCCTACGTGGGTCTGGCAGTATTGACTCTATTCTTGTATCCTACGTGGGTCTGGCAGAGTGGATGGTCTGTATCCTATGTGGGTCCAACAGCTTAGCTGGTTTAGTATCCTACGTGGGTCCTAGCTTAGATGAATAAGTGGCTATATCTGATCATCTCTATCACCTTATAAAGAAGTATACCTGTGTGAGCTGAGTCTTGACTTTCAATCATTATCTTCTATATGATTGACTTTCTTTCCTACGTGGATTGGGTTGTGATTTCCTATGTGGATTGGGTTGTGCTTTCCTATGTGGATTGGGTTGTGCTTTCCTGTATGGATTGGGTTGTACTATCCTATGTGGACGTGATCGAACTTGGGCTCGGATGATGGAGCCGAACTAGAATTGATGACTTAGGTATATGTATGGGCATATACCTAAGTAGTGTTAGATGTTACTTCGTGATTGTATCTTTCCTTTTTGGTTTATCCTTTGTGGATTCTGGGAGTCCTTCGGGGGTCTTGGGGTCCTTACTGAGTATCGTATACTCACCCCTGCACGGGCTTCGCCCGCACTACGTTGTGTTGGTTGCAGACGATGGACATCACTGATCGAGGTTGAAGCTTGTAGATATGGATAGTTCCCGAAGGAGGAAATCACGATGAGTCGGTGCCCGGAGGTGGATTTACGACGAGTCGGTACCTGGAGGTGGACCACTGGGCGGGACGTACACAGGGCGGATGGCAGGACCTGAGGAGCTGAGGAGGCTATCTATACCCACCCTCCAGGTGGGATTTCTAGTGGACGGCTCGACATTGCTGCTTTACTTTTCAGTCACTGTACTTCCTTTCTAGTTGTATTTTACTTTCAGTTTGGGTTTGTATTCTGGCCCACTTACTTTTACGCACTTACTTGTACTTGTGATTACTTATTGTTTACTTCGGCTGGCTAACTCTGTGGTGTTTTATTACCTTATAAAGGCAATGCCTTCCCCTTTTTGTTGGGATTTGCGCCTTTGGTGCAAGTCGCCAGCCCCTGGCCTATGGAAGGAGGGCTTGGGGTAGTCACGACATGGGTCTGAGGACGGGTCTTGACAAATTGGTATCAGAGGAGTTCCGTTCTACCTCAGAACTCAGGACTCTGATCTTTCTTCTATGTGAAACAATAGTGTTAAGGGTATTGAGTATGGTTATAAATCCAGGGAGTCCAGTGTTGGTGCGGCGGCCGACGTATCCGTACACCAGGACCCTGACTTCTGATTTCTGACTCAATGCACGAAAACATCGATTGCATGTGTGTTTCAAAAGTCTTCTTTGTGATTACTTTGTGTCAGCTCACCAGGTATACTGTTTGACCGTGGGAACCTGTTTCTTTTCAGGATGGCCCCACGATGGCAGCTAGCTAGGGTTCCAAGCTTTGTGCGAGACGACATCCCATCGAGCGACGAGGCATCGGTGAAGGGCCCTTTTTTAGCGGAGGCACCGGCGGTACCTCTACCTGCCGAGCCACCGATGCTACCAGCCCCAGCTGCTGAGAGTGCACATCGCCTTAGTGCACTGGATGAGTTTCAGCATCAGAGACCGCCCCGGTTCCATGGGGAGACAGACCCTCAGGCAGCCGAGGATTGGCTGGAGGTGGTTGTGCGAGTTTTCAGGTTAGTGGGGACACCAACTGACCTCATGGTGATCCTTGCAGCGAGCCTCCTGCATGCAGCAGTAGGTAGATGGTGGAGCTCGATGCTCCAGGTGCACAATGAGGCATCTCTCCTCTGGAAGGACTTTGAGAGCCTCTTTTACTCGGAGTTCGTCCCAGCCACCCTCCTTGCAGTTCACATCCAGGAGCTTCTACAGCTGCAGCAGGGCAGCATGACGGTCGCCCAGTACTCAGCGAGATTTACCGATCTCTCACACTATTCGATGGACATGGTACGAGACCCATTCTTCCAGGCCCGGACCTTCGATCAGGGACTGAGGCATGAGATCAGGGCATCGATGATCTCCGTCAACATTCTGACACAGGAAGGAGTACTGGAGTGAGATCTTCTCACAGAGAGATTTCTTACTGAGCCTACACCAGCAGCGAGACCTACCGCAGGGCGGCACGTAGCAGAGTCGTCTGCAGCTGGTAGCCGACGGATGTCACATGGGTCTAGGCAGACCAGACCATCAGGTGGATGACCACGGGACACTAGCTCAGAGGTGCGGGGGACACACAACAGAGTCAGTCTTACGAGTGGCAGACAGTGCTATGCATGCGGTGGGCAGGGCCACATGGCTCGTGACTGCCCGACCCGCCATGAAGAGGGGAAAAAGACGGTTGAGGGACCACCTATGCAGAGGCAGAGGTTTGACCGTGGCGGTCTGCAGGGAGCAGGCGGACGAGGCCGAGGAGCTGGTCGAGCGGTAGGTGGTGGATGATGTTTTGAGGATCTACCACCACCACCACTACCAGGAGGTCCACCCCGAACAGAGGGGAGAGAACAACTTCAGGCAGCTGAAGCTTATGATCATAGAGCTCTGGAAGAGGGTGGACAAGTGCGGGACTAACTCTAGGCATGGAGGCCTTTTCCCATAATGCCTCTAGCTTCGTTGACTTTGTTGTTTGTGTTTCTTTGTGTCCTTTTACTTTGAGTTGCTGTAATAAAATACACTTGTAATAGTGGCGTTTGCTTTCATGTCTTTTGTATGTTAATACTAAGAGGTTCCAGTTAAAAACTGTTGACTTGACCCTCAAATACGAGATTCTTACTGGAGGAGACCCAGTGACCACACACTGATGCCGACAGTGTGACTCAACCCTTGGAGGCGAGAGTAACAGTTGGATCTCTTGGTAGCAGCATCGAGGCCTTACGAGGTCATCCATGGCATGAATTAACCGATCATGACGAGATTGACTGTATTAGGCAAGGAACATGGTTCATCCAGGGGATGAGACCAAATTTCTCTTTTTGGAAATGGAGAAATCTTTTCAGCTTTGTAAAACGTTAAGGAAGAAGGGGAAACCCTTCGTGTGGTCATGTTAGTTGAGGCAGCATGAGAAGAACTACGCTACCCATGACCTAGAGTTAGCAGCAGTGGTCTACCTTATGAAGATATGGTGACACTATCTAATGGGCGAGCGCTTTACAGTCTATTCTCACCACCATAGACTCAGGTACATCTTCTCTACAGAAAGACCTGAACTTGACATAGTGGCAATGGCTCGAGTTCCTCCAGGACTATGACTTTGAGATAGTCTATACTCCTGGAAAGGGAAACGTAGTAGCCAATGCTCTCAGCAGGAGGACAGGTATCCAGATACTCAGGGAGGAGAAAGAGCAGTTATCTGCTTTCCAAATATCTTTCGTGGATAGAGATGGAGCAGCTTTTCTATAGTCACTCATAGTCACTCCTCTACTACTACAGCAGGTCAGAGAGGCATAGCGTGGGGAAATTGACTGTGAGACACGACGTGCACAGATATCCTCAGGACAGGCACCTGATGGATTCTCTGTGGGAGGAGAGTATGTCGACCTTTTCTGAGGACGTACCATGGTACCAGCTGCTTTACAGGAGGAGGTGATGAGGGAGTTTCACACTTCCCCTTTAGCGGTAAATCCAGGAGTGGCAAAGATGTACCAGGATCTTAGACGACAGCACTGGTGGCCAGGTATGAAGAAGGCTGCAGGTCAGTTCGTTTCTCGATGCCTCACCTGTCAGCAGGTGAAAGCAGAGAACCAGGTACCAGCAGGCTTGGTACAACCCTTGGAGGTCACGGAGTGGAAGTGGGACTGGATATCTATGGATTTTGTGACTGTACTTCCACATACTTCCAGAGGTCATGACTCAATTTGGGTGATTGTCGACCGACTAACCAAGTCGGCCCAATTCTTACCCATCAGAGAGTAGGGATTAGTAGAGAGCTTGGGACGTCTCTACATTCAAGAGATTTTACGGATTCATGGTTTTCCATCATCTATCATCTATGATCGAGATGCTCACTTTACTTCTCGGCTTTGGAAGGGGTTTCAGGAGGCATTCGAGACGCAGCTACGTCAGAGCACCGCCTTTCACCCTCAGACAGATGGTGAGACGGAGAGGACCATTCAGACACTCGAGGACATGCTCTGTGCATGTGTCCTCGACTTTGGTCACAGCTGGGAGGACCACCTACACTTGGTGGAGTTTGCGTACAACAACATTTACCACTCCACCATTGAGATGGCACCATATGAGGCATTGTACAGCTGACCTTGCAGATCACCTCTATGATGGAAAGACCCTGGGGAGTCAGCATTGTGGGACCATAGATGGTCCAGGCCACGACAGAGAAGGTCCAGGTCATCCAGGAGTGGATGAGGACAGCTCAGAGCCGGCAGCAGTCTCATGCTGATAAGAGGCGGAGACCACTAGAGTTCGAGGATGGCGACCATGTTTTCTTGCGGGTCTCACCTCGATGTGGATTACAAAGATTTGACTGGGGCGGCAAGTTTTCTCTGTGCTTCATCAGACCATTCCAAGTTCTCACCAGGATAGGCAAGGTGGCTTATCGCCTGGATATACCACCTCAGTTGCACCATGTGCACGACGTCTTCCACGTATCTCAGCTGAGAAGATACGTGCATGACTCGACGCATATCATCGACCATGGGGAGTTGGATTTTGACAAGAGGGTGAATTTTTCGGAAGTCCCGGTGGAGATCTAGGATCGACAGGAGTGGGTCCTAAATGGTAGGTCAATTCCTCTAGTGCGCATCAGATGGCAGCACAGGAACCTCTAGGAGAGCACTTGGGAGCGGGAGGCCTAGATGCGTGCTCAATACCCTCATTTGTTACCCTAATTTGTGATGTATCTTTACGGGGACAAAAATCCCTGAGGTGGGAGTAATGTAAAAACCCATAAATTTCAAGGGAAATTTTTTCTTAATTTTATTTGAGATTTTTCGAGTACACAGTTTCTGACAGCACCTTATTCTGAGGCCCGGTGTGCCCGAAATCAATTTCCGAAGTTTAGCTCGGGTACGTTCAGTGAAAAAACGAGCGGGTTTTTCTAACTTTTGAACCGGTGATCGGAATCGAAATCTAAGGGCACTGATGAAACCGCAGCGCCGATAATTGCTTAGGAACACCTTTTCTGGAGTTGCGTTTTCTCGGGTGTAGTTGTTAAAATTTTCACTGAGTTTAAAGTGAAATAAAAATCGTGTTACAATTTTTATTCCACTTTCATAAGAGGTTTAGTCCATGTGAGGGAGTTGGGGTGGGATCCACTGATGTTATAACCCCCCTTGTGAGAATTTAAGATGAGGTGGGGCCCACACGAGCCCCCACCTTTTCATTTATTTTCCCTAACTCCTTTTTAAAACCTCTCTTGTCATTTATGTTGCCAACTTATCACTCAATTTAATTTTGACAATTAAGTTTAAATAAATGACAAGAAATCATTTTGAATGTTTGAATTTTAAAAAAAGTTGGCAAAGGTAATAAAATAAGGCAAAGTCCTTATTTTATTTCTTGGTTGATCTGTGGCATTAAGAGGGGGAGAGCGTTCTTCATATTGGAAGAACTTCATCTTTCCGGTGAAGAACTTTTCTACGAAGAATGCCGTCACCCCTTCTTCGGAGAATAACGACGCGAAGCATCTTTCTTCGGGCGAACGCCAGTGACGCTTACGGAGCATCGATCTACGACACTATCTTCTGCGATTCCATCTTCCGCAACGTCGTCTTCTGTGATGTACTTTTTCCGCGATGAACCTCGTTCGACAACTTCATCGAGGTAGGGGTTTTGAATTTTGTTCATGAAATATTCTTTCCGTTCTCTGTCTTTTATTTTGGGCCCCCTGTCATCATTATAACGGGAGGAGGTCAGACCGCACGAACATGACCAACCCTCCACCCCCTTTTTATGTTGCTCATTGCGGCTCGAAAGAAGGTGGCGCGGTGCAACGACACCGCGTGGAGACATAGAGGAATGCAGCGAAGAAGCGCGGCGCCGTCACGCCACGCCGTTGAGAACGAAAGAATCTGTGGCTAGAGTTGGGCCGCAACAAAAAGGGGCACGGCGCTATCCCGCCATGCTGGAGAAACATGAAGAGGCCGCAGCCGGAGCGGGGCCACGACGGAGCAGGGAGCGGCGACTGGAACCACTGGCCGCCGGCGTGTCGGAGGGGCAGGACCGCAGGGTCCCGCGGCGGCACCAGCCGGCCAGCTGGGCTGGCTGATCGGAGAAGGTCAGGGGTCGTAACCCCTGGCTAGCAAAGGGAGCGGACCCCACGTGGGGGCCGCAGTTTCAATCAAGGGGGGCAGCCCCCCCCCTTTCCGCTCGGCTCGGCCAGCGCCGACCTCGCCACACCGGGCCGCGCCCAGGCCAGGCCAACCGACCGCCTAGACCGGACCAGCAGCATCGTGCCGGGCCGCCCAGGCCAGGTCGGTGGGGCCGGTCCGTGCCGTCGGACTGATCCGCGCCCTAATGGGCTAGACCCGAATCTTGTTCGGGCCGACCCAGGGGGTCTTGGGTCGGGTCGGTCCGGGCCCAAAACCCCATAAAAACCGGACAGTTCGTTTAAACGGACGTATCCTGGGCTACGGATCTCTGATCGACGCATCGTCAGTTGAGATTTGATCATTGGATCGTGGCGGTCGTTTCGGTATATTACACTCAAGGTTTCAGAGAACTTTGGGTACGGCCGGGTTGGTTCGAACACGAAACTAATCGGGCCTTCAGAGCAGAAACGCTTATAACTTGAGATCCGGACGTCCGATTGATGTGCTGTCGACTTTGTTGGATTCCTCTTAGTGAGACGGACCTTTTGGCTTACTCCACTCGAGGTTTGGACGCAGTTGTAGTGCAGTCGGTTTGGTTTTGATTTAAAAACCAACCGGGCCCCTAGAACGAAAAGGCCAATAACTCTCAGACCGGGTGTCCGATTGACGCGCCGTCTGTCGCGTTGAGTTCCTTTTGTTGAGACGGAACATTGGGATAAATCAACTCCGGACTATTTGTCAGTTTATGTATCGACCCCTTTGGCTCGTGGAGTGGACCCTCCCAGAAACGATCATGCTATGTGCGAGAACCCTTGAGCTGGCTGCAACTGCGACGACGATGATGACTGCACTGAAATTCTCCGTGGGTTCGGCAGCGATGATGACTGCCCTGAAATCCTCCATGGGTTCGGCAGCAGCAATGAAGACCGTACTGAAATCCTCCGTGGTTTCGACGACGATGAAGACTGCACTGAAATCCTCCGTGGGTTCGGCAGTGATGAAGACCGTACTGAAATCCTCTGTGGGTTCGACGATGATGACTACTGTTCTTATATCCTATGTGGGTCTGGCAGTATTGACTCTATTCTTGTATCCTACGTGGGTCTGGCAGAGTGGCTGGTCTGTATCCTATGTGGGTCCAACAGCTTAGCTAGTTTAGTATCCTATGTGGGTCCCAGCTTAGATGAATCAGTGGCTATATCTGATCATCTCTATCACCTTACGAAGAAGTATACCTGTGTGAGCTGAGTCTTTACTTTCAATAATTATATTCAATATGATTGACTTGATTTCCTATGTGGATTGGGTTGTGATTTCCTATGTGTATTGGGTTGTTCTTTCCTATGTGGATTGGGTTGTGCTTTCCTATGTGGATTGGGTTGTTCTATCCTATGTTGTTAGGTCCACAAGGCTGAATACCCTGAGAGGGGGGTGAATCAAGGTATGACTAATTTAAACTTAAAGCCCATTCTGATCTTATTTCTCTATTAAGAAAAACACTCTTCTCTCTCTTTCCTATTTCACAATATAAACAGAAAGTAAATCAAGCACATGACACAACAATTTTACTTGGTTCACCGCTAAGGGATACGTCCAAGGAGCATATGCCGATAGGTTGCTGGTCTTACCAATTCCACTAAACCTCAGTAGCCGTGGATTACAAGGTTCGGGATAGATCACTTCTAATCCCAGGCTCACTACCTTTACAAGTTTAGGGTCAGATCACTGCTTTCCCAAGGGTCACTCCCTATTTCTCTCTCTCTGGCTCACTGCCGGTGGAGAGGATCACCTTCTTTTTATTCCTTTTCTCACTACTCTTGGAAGGAATGCACTCACAGTTTATAGACCTGTAAGTCTCTTAATTTTCATGATAGAATGCATCTTCCTCTGTATGTAGATGCTCTGTTGAAGTACACATTTCACCCATAGATGAATATCTCTTTGCCCTGAGGGTATTGGGAAATCTTCCAGCTTCCACGCGGCCCCAAAATAAGGCCAAGGAATCAACCTTACTTGGCGCACAAGTCTACCTCGGCACGCAAGTATCGGCGCGCAAGTCACAACTGGCGCGTAAGTCCTCCTCAGGAACTTGCGTGACACAAGCTTATCCAACTCCAAACTTGTGTGACTCACTTCCTTCCTTGCCTAAACCACCTCAGGTGCACAACCAACACATGGCGCACAACTTCCATAACTGGTGCGCTAATCCCACTTGCACGACACACCACCATTTGCGTGACCACCACACCTATGCGATGGGAGATCTAAATCTTCTAAGTGTTGAACTCCAATTAAGAATGAAGGGGGGTGGTCTAGTATTTATAGCCATCTTGTCTCCCCTATGTGACAGCGCACAGGTATCTCCTCGGCGTGCAAGTCTCAGCGCGCAGGTCTCTTCCCCTGCAAGTCACTTGCACGACCCACTTCCAAAGTTGCGTGAACCTCTTTCCTTTGCCATATTTTTATCTTCTGATCTTGAAAAACCATAGGCGCGTAAGTTCTCAAGCTTCCAAGGCATCGGCGCACAAGTCTCTCCATGGCGCGCAAGTCACCTGCTCGACACCACCAATACTTGCGTGACACTTATATCTTTGCCATATTTTGATGATCTGAGCTTGAAAAACATATGGTGCACAAGTTTCCAAGACTTCATGTACACGGTGCACAAGTCCTTTTTCGAAAAACCACTTTTCTTCATTTGTCGATTTTCAGGCCCAAAAATTTGGCAAACACTGCAAAACGGTGCCACCTTGTATCTGTTCTTTTGTACCGCCTCCAGATCATCCATTCCTTTTGTCGACATTCTTGAATCAGACATGGATCATTGACCTCATATCTTGAAATCGACATTCCATCATGAAATCCCATTTGTCAACAAATTTTTATGTCATGGTTTTCATTGTTAACAATCACAACACAGATGATCACTTTGTCAACAAACACAATCACCTCAAAAATACTTCAATGATGCCTTGAGGGATTTTTACCCAACAATCTTCCCATTTGGGTTTGTTGACAACTATTCCATAAAAAATATGCATCATTAATTCTGCAGCCTCCATTCGCCTTTTGCGATTCTGATAGCGATCAAGGATTTACTCAACACATACCCTAAGCCCACATGATCAATGCTCGGTGTGAGAAACAAGAGTAAATGAAAAGTTCATAAATGAATCACTTCATCTCTGAAATCCACTGTTGACACCAAACTGATACCAATTTGTATTAAAATGATACCAATTGTTGAAGGACTTATTGGAAGACCAATTTTTGTTTGGAAATTGCTTTACCACATTCCAACACTACTCTTCTACCTTTATCATGATCCTCAGCTGTCGTGATATCTATTCTTTGATTGATCACTTCTAGCATCGTCAGATTTAAAAATCTCCCCATTTCTCATTTCTCCCCCTATCTGGCTGCTCCACTGGTCAACTTCTCCCCATATCTGTCATGATTTCGCAAATAGCCACATTGTCTCCCCCTTGAACGATCACTATTTTCTCCCCCTTTGTAAAAGAACCCAAAGGTCACTCCTTTGTAGTCTGTAACAGTATAGAGAACACATATCAGCACATTAGGGAAAAACACATCATAACTCAGAGAGAGGGGGGTGCCACATCCACACTATTTCAAGTGCGGGGAATCGAATGAACTCCCAGATCTAGTCAATGCCTCTCAAAAGCTTCCTTGGGTAAGGCCTTTGTCAGAATGTCTGCAACCTGTAGCTCTGTAGGCACATACTCCAACTTCACGATTCCTGGCTCAATCTTCTCCTTGATAAAATGATACTTTATCTCAATGTGCTTTGTCCTTGAGTGACAGACGAGATTTTTTCTGAGATTTATAGCACTTGAGTTATCACACTGGATTATGATCGGAGATTTCACTTCAATTCCCATATCTTAAAGATGCTGCTTCATCCACAATAATTGTGTGCATGCTTGAGTGGCCGCAATATACTCAGCTTCTGCAGTGCTCAACCAAATGTAATCTTGCTTCTTTCTTAGACAAGAAATACACAATCCACCAAGATATAATGCACCACCTGATGTTGATTTTCTATCATCTGCTGAACCGGCCCAGTTTTCATTAGTATATCCCAATAACTCTGCCTGAGATTTGTCAGTATATGTCAAGTCGAAGTCCACTGTGCCCTTGATATACCGAAGTATTCTTTTCACTGCAAGCATGTGGATTTCCTTGGGATTGCTCTGATATCTCGCTGCTTGGCATGTTGCGAAAACAATATCAGGCCTTGTTAGAGTCAAGTACAACAACTTCCAATAATTTTACTATATTCTGTGATATTAACTTCCTTTCCATCATCATCTTTTGATAATTTCATCCGGGTAGCAACTGGAGTCTTCATCTCCTTGGAATTATCCATTCCAAACCTTCTTAGGACCTCCTAGGAATATTTAGATTGAGAAATGAATGTTCCATTCCTTCCTTGTGTCACCTGTAGACCAAGGAAAAATGTTATCTCTCCAATCATTGACATTTTAAACTTATTTTTCATGAATTCAGAAAACTGTCTGCACTGAGCTTCATCTGGTCCACCAAATATGATTTCATCGACATAGACCAGCACCATTATCCTTTGATTCCACTAAATAGAGATTGTAATAAAATCCACCACGCTGGAAACCAATCTTCTTCAGGTACTGATCAAGACTTGAGTAACATGCTCTTGGTGCTTGTTTCATCCCATACAATGCCTTCTTCAGCCTACAAACTTTGTTCTCATCCTCATGAATAAGAAAACCATCTGGATTCTCAACGTACACCTCTTCTTCCAGAACCCCATTTAGAAATGCAGTTTTGATGTCCATCTAGAACACTTTGAACTTTCTTTGCACTGTTATGGCCTAAAATATTCTGATTGTCTTCAGCCTTGCAACCGGTGCAAATGTCTAATCTACATCTATTCCTTCTATCTGGGAGTATCCCTTGCACACTAGCCGTGCTTTGATTCGAATCACATTTCCTTCTTCATTAATCTTATTGTGATATACCCATTTAGTCACGATGACATTCTTGTCTGCTGGCCTCGAAACAATCTTCCATGTTTTGTTCTTCTCTATCTGATCAAGCTCTTCATTCATAGCATGAACCCAGTTTTCATCTTCAGCTGCATCAGAAAAATATTTCGGCTCCACCTGAGACAAAAACGATGTTTGCTGTAATGATTTCATTCTTCGAGTCTGAAATGGAGCTGTCTGATCACCAATGATATTTTGCCTATCAATTTCAGCTCGACTCTTTGGCTTCCATGCAGACACAGACTTGACACTTTCTTGTTCATCATCAGTATCTTCTCCTAAGTCAGACTCTACCACTTCTACCCCCTGTTTCAATTACCTCATCATCACTTTCTTCAAAAAACTGTTCACTAGGTCATTGAGCATTCTGTTCAGTTTTTTACTATAGTGACATCATTGCTCTCAACAACTTTTCCCTGCCTTTTGTTCAAGAATTTATATGCTTTACTTTTCCCTGAGTAGCCAAGGGATATCCTCTCATCTCCTCGTGCCTCAAACTTCCTGTGATTTTATTTGTTGAGAATGAAACATTTGCTTCCAAATATTCAAAAGTATTTCAATGTTGGCTTCTTTCCGTACCATAGTTCATATGGAGTGTTCCCTTGCTTCAGACACATTAGAGACCTGTTCTAAACATAGACCAATGTCAAAACTGCTTCCTTCCAAAATTTCTCTGGTAGGTCTTTATCAATAAGCATCGTTCTGACCATGTTGTTGATGAACCGATTTCTCCTTTAAACCACTCCATTCTGTTGGGGAGTTCTCACTAATGAAACTTGATGCCTTATCCCATGTTTCTCGAGATATTCTTCCACTTGACTGTTTGTGAATTCTGTACCGTTATCTATACGGAACTTCAAAATTTTCTGCCCAAGAATCCTTTCTGATTCCCCCCTGTACTGCTTTATGCAACAGAACACCTCTGTCTTATGGGTAATGACAAATACCCAATCCATTCTGCTATAATCATCAATGAAAATAACATATTACATTTGACCATTTATAGCTCGTGGTGATATAGGTCCACATACATCAGCATGTATCAATTCGATAACACCAGTTGTTTTTTGTTCCCTTGGCCTGTATGTCTTTCTGATGATCTTCCCTTGTTGACAAGCATCACACGTATGAGTGCGATCACGTGATAGTTTGGGAAGGTCTCTAGCAGCATCACACTTTACCAGATCTTCCATGGATGGTTGACATAGATGACCAAGTCGCTTATGCCAAAGATGGTTTTCTTCTTTTCTGGATAAAAAGTACGAATCTTCTTCCCCACCTACCAGGTAAAGATTTCCCTTTGTTCGTTTTCCCTGTAGAATGATTGCTCCATATTTTCCTTTATCAATGCACATCTTCTTGTTAAATCAGATAGAGTGCCCAGAGTCACATAGTTGACTGACACTAAGCAAGTTATTACTGAGACCCTCTACTACCAAGACAACAAAACATCTCATTTCATTGCCCCCAAACTTGGATTTCCCTGAGCCAACAATCTTCAGGCCTTCATCGTTTCTAAATTTGACAACTCCTTCATTGTCATATTTTATGTCTGTAACAAGATCCTTATTACCCATCACGTGAGATGTGCAACCACTATCAAGGATCCACACACCAGAGCGATCTGATGCTTTAAGGGAAATCTCTGCCACCACATCCTTCTAAATTTTCTTCTTCTTGGTCCATACGTTTTCTTTCATACTCTGCATAGATTGAGACTTATGTTCTTTCTCAGAGTATGATGGACCAGCTTCATCTTGCAATGCTACAAATCTATTCTACATTTTTAACTCACTTGTCGGTTTATCGATCTGTTACTTGCTAACGTTTTGATTATGCTTTGGCACATTTCTCTGAATGGTCGAAGTGCAGTACCTAGCCATGTGCCCAAATCCTCCGCACCAAAAACAGTGTCCTTCGAAATATGTTCTGGAAAACCGTTCTCTGTTTGGCTTCCATCTCTGTTCTTGTTCCCTTCGATATCTTCTGGCTATGGAACACACATACTGTGAATTTCCCAAGTTTCCACAACAATAAAACCTAATATAAGGTGCATTCCTTCGTGTTACTTCATCACTATGAGTTTCCCCTTGGGATCTGTGAATATTATGATTCTGATTTGTGCCCAAATCTACCTTCAATCTCAGGATGGGTTTTTGTGGTTTGACTTCAACTGGCACAGATTTTTGTTTCTGATTAAGCCATGAATCAGCCATAACTTCTGAGATCAATTGCTTCTTATTTCCTGCTGAACTACTAGGCTCTTCTTTCTTCTTTTCAGTCTTCGTAAAAACCTACTTTCCCAAGAATGTGTTGGGATTCAAAGGTTTTTCCTGGTCTTTAACTTTTCTCCGCAGACCGACAACTTCCTCTTCAATATCTTCAATACACTTGACGTGATCTTTCACTTTTCTATTCAAGAAATCAATCTCCCTTTTCTGTTCTTCAATCTTGAGCTTATGCTCATCAACCTTTTCTGTGCGCTCTGGCCTAGAAGACTTAAGATTTTCAATTTCTTTAACTATCTCAGACTTCTCTTCTTCTTGTTGTTGCATGTAGAGTTTGGCATCATGTACCACCTTGTTTGATTTATTTGTTTTTTCTCTCCAAACATCTATCTCTTCAAGAGCTGCTTCTAATTCAGCTTCCATGTCGACTCTCCCTTCAATTTCTTATTCTTACTCATCAGTTTCAGTTTCTTTATTTTATTGATCACTACTGACAAAAGCCACCATTTCATTTTGTCCACGATCTTTCCAGTTTTCTGTCTCATCAATTTATTCACCCTCAGACTCATCTGAACTGTCTATTTCTTGTGAAAGAAGATTCTTCTTCTTAAAAAAATTTCTCTTGAACTGCTTCTTCCCTTTCACATAGGCTGAAGATTTTTTCTTAGGAATTTAAACTTCATATTCATCATTTTCTTCTTGAAACTTTTTGGGGCACCTTGCAGCAAGATGACCAACTTTTCCACATATAAAGCAAGAAAGTGGAAGCTTACCTTTGAACTTTCCTTCTCCTCTTTGAAGATTTGAGGAGAGGAATGAAATTACCTCATATGTCTCTTCTTCTTCCTGAGAATCTTCAATGGTAAGCTTCTTCATGGCCTTAAATGCCACCTATTTGGACTTCCCCTTTTCCACAGCCTCATTATCATCATTCCTCATTTCATACGCAACCAAGGTACTGTGCAAATTGTCCAGTGTCAGCTCTTTTGGATCTTTATCTTCTAGTATTGAAACTTTCGGATTGAACCAAGGTGGAAGTTTCCTCAAGATGCACATTATGATCTTTATGTCTTCAATGAATTCTCCAAGACCTCACATATCTTCCACAACAATGTTTACCCTATCAAAGAATGCGTCAACAGAATCATTCGAGTTCATTTTCAGATCTTCATATTTGTTCCACAACACCTGCAGCTTTTCCTCTCTGACCATTGTATCCCCTTCATATATATTAAAACGCTTTTCCCACATGGAATGTGATGTTTTTCATGACATCACCTTCATGTAGATGGGATTGGAAAGGGCTCCCCCTAAGGCATTGATTTTTTTGGAATCAACATCCAACTCTCTATGCTCAGCTTCTGATAATGCACCACTATTAATATCAACTGTGATACCATGCATAGCTGCTGAAAATACATCCATTACCAAGGATCATAAATAATGTTGCATTTGATTCTTCCATATCTGAAAATTACATCCGTAGAAGATAGGAATCCCTTTATGATTAGTGACCTCCATTGAGAGAAGACCTAATATCAACCTCCATCCTTTGATACCAATTGTTAGGTCCACAAGGCTGAATACCCTGAGAGGGGGGGGGGGGGTGAATCAGGGTATGACTAACTTAAACTTAAAGCCCGTTCTGATCTTGTTTCACTATTAAGAAAAACACTATTATCTCTCTTTCCTGTTGCACAATATAAACAGAAAGTAAAGCAAGCACATGACACAACAAATTTACTTGGTTCACCGCTAAGGGCTATGTCCAAGGAGCATACGCCGACAGGTTTCCGGTCGTACCAATTCAACTAAACTTCACTAGATGTGGATTACAAGGTTAAAGATAGATCACTTCTAATCCCAGGCTCACTGCCTTTACAAGTTTAGGGTCAGCTCACTACTTTCCCAAGGGTCACTCCCTGTTTCTCTCTCTCTGACTCTCTGCCGGTGGAGAGGATCACCTTCATTCTCTTCCTTTTCTCACTATTCTTGGAAGGCATCCACTCATAGTTTATAGACATGTAAGTCTCTTCATTTGGATGAAATAATGCATCTTCCTCTATACGTAGATGCTATATTGAAGTAAACCTTTCACCCGTAGATGAATATCTCTTTGCACCGAAGGTATCAGGAAATCTTCCAGCTTCCACGCGGCCCCAATATAAGGCTGAGGAATCAACCTTGCTTGGTGCGCAAGTCTACCTCAGCGTGAAAGTATCTATGCGAAAGTCACAACTGGCATGCAATTCCTCCTTAGACACTTGTGATACACAAGCTTATCCAACTCCAAACTTGCACGACTCACTTCCTTCCTCGCCTAAACCACCTCAGGCGGACAACCAACACTTGGCGCGCAACTTCCGAAACTGGTGCGCAAGTCCCACTCGCGCGACACACCACCACTTACGCGACCACCACACCTGCACGATGGGTGATCTGAATCTTCAAAGTGTTAAACTCCGGTGAAGAATGAAGGGGGGTGGTCCAGTATTTATAGGCATCTGGTCACCCCTGCGCGACGGCGCACAAGTATCTCCTCGGCGCGCAAGTCTCGGCGCGCATGTCTCTTCCCCTGCAAGTCACTTGTGTGACCCACTTCCAAACTTGCACGAACCTCTTTCCTTTCCATATTTTGATCTTCTGATCTTGAAAAACCATAGGCGCACAAGTTCTCAAGATTCCAAGGCATCGGCGCGCAAGTCTCTCCACAGCGTACAAGTCACCTGCGCAACACCACCAATACATACACGACACTTATATCATTGCCATATTTTGATGATATGATCTTGAAAAACATATGGCGTGAAAGTTTCCAAGACTTCATGTACACGGCACGCAAGTAATTTTGTGAAAAACCACTTTTTGTCATTTGTCGATTTTCAGGCCCAAAAATTTGGCAAAGAGGGGAAAACGACGCCACCTTGTATTTGTTTTTTTGTACTACCTCCAGATCATCCATTCCTTTTGTCTACGTTCTTGAATCAAACATAGATAGTTGACCTCATCTCATGAACTCGACATTCCATCATGAAATCCACTTTGTCAACAAATTTGTATGTCGTGGTTTGCATTGTCAACAATCACAACACAGATGATCACTTTGTCGACAAACACAATCACCTCAAAAATACTTCAATGATGCCTTGAAGGATTTTTTCCCAACATATGTCGACGTGATCGAACATGGGCTCAGATGATGGAGTCGAACTGGAATTGATGACTTAGTTATATGTATGGGCATGTACCTAAGTAGTGTTGGATGTTACATCGTGATTGTATCTTTCCTTTGTGGTTTATCCTTTGTGGATTCTGGGAGACCTTCGGGGGTCTCGGTGTCCCTACTGAGTATTGTATACTCAACCCTGCACGGGCTTTGCCTGCACTATGTTGTGCTGGTTGCAGACGACGGACATCACTGATCGAGGTTGAGGCTTGTAGATATTGAGGGTTCCCGGAGGAGGAACTCACGACGAGTTGTAGCCTGGAGGGTGGATTTACGAAGAGTCGGTACCTAGAGGTGGACCACTGGGCGGGACGTACACAGGGCAGACGGAAGGACCCGAGGAGATGAGGAGGCTATATGTACCCACCCTTCATGTGGGATTTCCAGTGGACGGCTCGACATTACTGCTTTACATTTCAGTCGTTGTACATCCTTTCCAGTTGTATTTTACTTTCAGTTTGGGTTGGTATTCTGGACCACTTAATTTTCCGCACTTACTTGTACTTGTGATTACAAAGTGTTTACTTCTACTGGCTTACTCTATGGTGTTTGTTTACTTTATAAAGACAATGCCTTCCCCTTTTTGTCGGGATTTGCGCCTTTGATGCTAGTCGCCAGCCCCTGGACTATGGAAGGCGGGCTTGGGGTAGTCACGACACGGGTCCGAGGACGGGTCCTGACACATTAAATAGAATAAGTCATACATAAATTTTAGAAAATGATATTTTTATAGCATATTTTATTTGTTGGACACATTGTAAATAAATATTGCATAAATATTGATCCTGTAAAAACTATATTTTATGATTAATGGAGAATACCCATATATATTACTATATTTTTCCATTTCCTTGGATTATAAGACTATTAATAGTGGTTTATTGAAACATTTTAATGATTATATATCCCAATAACTATGTTGACAAGAAAATTAATTAAATTTATCTAGACAAAAGAATATGATGACTATTTCTAAGAACATAAAATAAGATTGGTGAATACTATAGTTTTGTATTTTCCATATATAAATAGTGACTTTGATATATATAGTGATACTTCATGAAAAGGAATTGGTTTTTTCTTCATGCGGATTTATTAGTTAATTTCTTATGCTTATAATTAATAAAAAACAAATGAGAAAAATTATCCAACACATGATATGGATTTAGCTGATGTATTTTTTACTTTAAAATTTTTGATACATCCTTTATATGGATCTAAGTGTGAAATATATACTAATCATAAAAGTTTTAATTATATATTTCCTCAAAAGGTTTGTAACATGAGATATAGGAGATAAATAGAATTGATAAATGATTAATACTACAAAATTCATTACCCTCTAGGTTAAGAAAGCAAAGTAGTCGATGCTTTGATTTTAAAAAATAATTATATATTAACCATGATACATTTAGAGAATTAAATTTTGGCTAATGATTTGATCAATTTTGGATTATGTTTTTAGTAAGTTCCTCTATTCTTTTTAGGTTTCATTATAGTTAACTTTGTAAAAAAAATTAAGAAATTTGAGAAAGAAGACAATGTTTTTAAAGGAAAGGTTCATATATTAAGGAATGGTAAGTTACATAAATTTAACATTGAAATGGGAGGTGTCTTCAGATTTGGAAAAATATTTTGTGTGCCTTTTGATTCCCATTTTAATAGATATTTGTTATCTAAAGCTCATATTTCCCCATTTCCCAGTCTTCTTGGTAGTACTAAGATTTATAGAGAGCTTCAAGAGTATTATTAGTGGGATGGAATGAAAAGAGATATTAATGAATTTAAAATGAAATGTTTGAATTTTTAAAATGTTAAAAAATATTTAAAATTAACAAATTGGATGCCTCATCCTTTAATGGTTCCTGAGTGGAAATATATCCATGGATTTAATGGTGGGATTACCAAATACTTCTGAATATAATAATCAAATTTGGGTTATTTTTGATAGAGATGAAATATATTCACATTTCATTCCCATTTGAGATACTATCTATTTAGATCAACTTTATTGAATGTGACTTAAGAAGGTAGTTAGAATATATGGAGTTCCTCTCTCTATTGAATCTTATCATGATCCTAGATTCAATTATAATTTTTTGAAAGGCCATAAGAATTGGTTGGATACCTAATTAAATTTATGCACATCATTTAATACTCAATATTATAGATATTCATAGGCAATAATTAAATATTTGGACGATTTTATGTTATCTTGCTCAATAGATTATCATGGAAGTTGGAATCAATATATTTCTTTGGGTGATTGTTCTTATAATAAAAGTTTTCATTCCAGTATAAATATGGATCTTTTTGAGGCATTATATGGAATGTAGATTCAAACTCGCAATTTTTGAAATTTCATTAGAGAAAGGATATTTATGGGACCCAAGTTGATAGAGTTAATGGATATGAACATGAAGGTGATTTAACAATATAATAGGATGTCTTAGAGTAGGAAAAAAAGTTATGTAGATAATCAGAGGATATATATTTCTTTTGATGTTGGTGATTATGTTTTTCTTAATGCTTCTCCATCTAAAAGTGTTATGTATTTTTGTCAAAAAGGGATGAGAATTTATAATTTCATTCGATATTATAAATTTATAGATGATGTTGGATTAGTTTCCTATCGAGTGACCTCTCTTTCGATTTTATCCTAGGTACATGATGAATTTCATGTTTCTTTGTTAAGAAAATTTAGGCACGATGCATCTCATGTTTTGAGTCCAGAAGTTGTTTAGTTGGAAGATAAAATTTATTATAAGGAATAGCATGTTAAAATTCTTGACCATAGTAAAAAGTTATTATGGAACAAGTTAATTCATAAAGTTATGTTTTTTGGTAAAACAATATGGTCGATGAAGCAACATAGGGTTCAAAAATGTTATGAGTGAAAGATATCCCATATTATTTAATAAGTGATAAAATTTCTAGAATATAATTTACAAAATGGTGGAAGAATATAAAAACCTAGATAACATTAAGATAAATCATTTTCATTTTTTTATTAATTAATTTTTTTAGATTTGTGTTCATTAAATTAATATTAGCTAATTGTTTGATCGAAAAAAAAGATTTACTTATAACCAAATTGTGAATTTATAAATTATATATTCTTACTTAAAAAATTTATTTCTAAAATATTGAAATTTAATTTCAAAAAATTAATTTTATTTTCTAATTCAGAATGAAAAAATCATCTTAATATGATTTTTGATATTGTTATGAATAGTTTTAATTTTTAATTAATATTGAAAAATACTAATTTTTATTGAAAACTATATATTCTTTTAAAGTATTTAAAAATTCAGTTTTTTATTTTTTATTAATCTTAAAATTCCATTAGTTCATTTTAATTAAACATAATATAATTATGCTATTTGTAATATATTTTATTCGTGATTTTGGTATAAAAAAATTTTTATAATTAAAATCGTTTTTCAGGAAAATCATTTTTCAATGCATTTTCAAATTCAAACTTAAATTAAATTTTTCCACATAAGGTTTTTATTTTTGATAAATGGTTTTCAAATTTTGAGTCAGGAGTTCCAAATGTTAAAAATACCCCCCTTTTATGTTTTTGTTATTATGAATAGTATCCTTAGAAATTTTTTTACCATGTTAATCGGTGAATCAGGTAATTAAAGTTTAAAATAAAATTATAAAGGATAAAAAATGATTCAAATATTTTCATTCATTTTATAAGACGAACCCATTTCTTCCATGCTCATCTATGATTCATTTATATGACCTTTTTTCATTTACTTGGTATAATTAAATTTATAATATTCTATGTAAAGATAAGTAAGAAATTTCATAGTATTGTTTTTAATAACTATAATATTTATAACATGGGGAAAACCATAATATATGTGCAGTTATAAATTCTATTTTTAATGATAAAGGTATAATATTAATCATGGTAATTTTATTTTAATTTTATAAAAGGAATAATTTCCTTTTATGATTAAACAACATTAACACCGTAGTTATTCAGTTAATGGGAAAGTT
Source organism: Viscum album (assembly GCA_963277665.1). Lineage (NCBI taxonomy): Eukaryota > Viridiplantae > Streptophyta > Magnoliopsida > Santalales > Viscaceae > Viscum > Viscum album. The sequence continues at coordinate 1,325,489,771 of OY728139.1, read as the reverse complement.
AAATAAATGATACAAAAAATATAACATGTACTATAATTTGAAATAATTAATGTGAAAAAAATATATTTTATAGATAAAAATGATATATTAGATTTATTTTTATTCATTTTATAAGGATTAAATCATTATCTTGATGTTATAGAATTCAAAGTAAATGAATATTTCTAAAATTGATATTATTGTTATTCAATGAAAATAATATTTTATTAAATGATATGAATTTATAGAAATAAAATATTTGTCCATGTGATTAGTATATGGTCCATAATAAAAATATTGGTCAATTTATCGGCCTTTCTTATATAATGAATTAACACAGGTTACCCTCAAACCTATCCCCCACCCCGATCCATCACATACTTGAAGGGAATTCCTGATCCCTATGGGTTGGTAACAAGCACCCTGTCATCAAACAAAAAACCAAAGGGAACAATTTCTCCAAACATAAATAAACACATGGAATATATGTATACATAGAATGAAAGAAATTGTAGAATACTAATGGAATATATATTCCGTAACAGTAAAAATACAATGGAAACAACAACTGTAAAATAATAAAAAAAATCCAAAAGACAAGTCTAACTGTAAGGAACAAAACCAGAAAGCTACTCTATGTGATGACAAGGACGAACTCCCACCATCTCACCACCTACTGCCCAACCCAGATGACATGAACCTTTCCACCTCACTATGATGTTGTTCCTTTCCCTGCATTGGAAGATATACAAAGGTCTAAGCACCATCGAAGAGGTTCACAAAGTGTGAGCTAATAATATCAGTATGATCCCACTGAGGCATTACATAATAGTCTCTATATAACAATTCATAAATTCTCAATTTAAATAAAACATGGCATGATAAGAAGTAATGTAGTTTTCTAAAAAACAAGGTTAACTTTCCCCTCTTTCACATTTCTAAAAAAAATTAGGTATATCAATTTCAAAGAATATTTTACATATAATTTTTTCATAAGAATAAACAAGAATATCAAGGATAACTCATAAATCCAAGAAATAAAAAATAGAAGAAGAATGATAGGTACAAGAACCAAGGATCACTATAGGTCAGACTAGTAGACTACTCATACCAAAATCAATCACGTACATAATCTAGTTCCATGAAGACATGCCTATGAAGAAGTGGAATAACCCATGATCAAATCCCCTAAAAATATCAATATTCATTCCCTATTACAAAAATCATAGGAAATGAAGGAAATACCCATGATAAAACCTCATGATAGTCATAAAACAAGGTTGATGGCCTCAATCTAAACCTTCCACTTACGTTCCCAAGGTAACCCATGTTCCCATTTTCACAAATCCATTTCAATGCTTTAAAAGTACCTATTTCCCTTCCATTTATCAATAATCAAGGGAAAACCATTTCTCTTTTAAAAAAATATTTTAAAAACACACACAAAATAATCATGCCAATTACATTTATAAATCAGTTTATAGTGAAAGAATAATAAGGCTTATAAACATAGGCTAGAGATGGAACCACTTACCTCAAAACTTGGGTCGCACACGCCAGTAATGAGATCCACCAAAAATAAAACCCAATGATTTAAAATAAGTCTCTAGAATACGATCCACATATATTAGGATTTATACAATTGAGAAAGAGGGTTGGGAGAGAAGATAAAAAACCACATAACTCAAGGAAAAAGACCCACCACACCATAACCGACAAGAACCGACCACTAGAATGAGATTGCACAACAAATATTGGAAGAAGATAAAAATAAACACCAAACTCAGATCAAAAGATATGATAATGAAACCCAAGGGCGCTACTATGATCAATAGAAATAAAGAATAACAAAGATAACTTACCTAGAGAGATGCACGCCAAATGAAATGGATATTTAATGACGATTGGATCAATCTAGGAGCAGAGTCTCCCAAAATCACTGGAGAGAAGCTTTGGGTAGAGAGACAAGGATATGTGGTAGCCAAATGGAAAGAAAAATCCGATAAGGAACCCTAAAACATCCCTACTCAGGGAATTACATGACATGTAACACATTTACACGCCATGAAATCCACGGTGTTCAAGTATGTTGAGAAATCTATTAACTCAGATTAAAAATATTTTATTTAAAGAACTCACAATGTGATATAGATATTTATGATGTGTAAAATTTCATAATGTTAACCCTCTTCATAGATTTCATTTGAAGACTACTACACATTATGTAACCCAGTTACACAGTGTTAATTCCTCTTAAAGCCTATAGAAATCACCAGTTAATGCTGGGAATCCAACAAGTTTGTGACCTCACCATCACAGGTATCCTCCCAATTTCTTCACAACCCTATATAGACTATGAAATAGGGAAAAACATGAAATGTTTTGAAGATGTACCTAAAAAATAAGTAATGGGATGTTACAAACGCCCCACCATAAAGACTTTCTATCCCTAACAGGTCATGTGGAAGATGTAATCCATTAAAAAAAACAAGGCCATTGCTCCCTATTCAATGATTCACATTCCCAAGTCTCATGAGAATCTTATCCATGTTTCCACAAAAAAATAATCAACATAATTGACTTCCCACACAAGACCTTCACTTGAGATTCAACGATCTCAACTGGTTTCTCTAAAAATGAAACATATGGATAAACCCCAGTTTCATCCCAACTTAGAATATGAGCAGGATCTGGTGATACTTCCTAAGCTGATACATGTGGAAAACATCATGAATAAATATGAAATGAACTAGCAATGAAAACTGATAAGAAACCTACCTGATCCTATCAGTGACCTAAAATGGTTGAACATATCTTAGAGATAACTTTCCTTGTTTTCTAAGATAATGGTGACCCAATCGAGGATAAAATTCAAGAAAACCTAGTATCCCATAGAAAAATCCAATGGTTGATGTTTCTGATCTACATATGATTTCGGTTGACTCTCGGCTGTAACCAGATGGTGATGTACATCCCGAATCTTCATTGATTTTCACAAACCAGGCTTCGTCCAACTAAAGATACTTCTCCCACCCCATTCCAACAAAGGGGTGATCTAAATGGGTGACCATAAAACACCTCAAAGGGAGCCAGTCTGATCGATGAATGATAACTTTTTTTATAGAAAAACTCAACCAATCCCAGAAGACTATACTGTGATCCACCGAAATACAAGACATAGGCACAAATCATATCTTTTATAATATGAATTATGTAATCTATCTGAATATCTATCTGTGAATGTTAAGATGTGGTCAACTTGACCTGAGTTCCCATTTCCTCTCGGAAACTCTTCTAGAACCTCGAGGTAAACCTATGATCCCTATTCTAAAGAACGGTAGAAGGAATACCATGTAACCTCACAATCTCATGCACATACATCTTACCAACCTTAGTGGTATCCTTGATCATAATGAAATGAGTAGACCTCATCAACAATTCAACAACCAAACAGATTGCATTCCTCCCTTGGGGAGTCCATGGTAACCCAACAACAATGTCTATGGATACCTCATCCCATTTAAAAATCGGCACCAGAAAAGGATGAAGTAAACCAAAGGGTTTCAAGTTCTCTTCTTTTATCTGTTTTTAGGTGTAACATCGAGACACATAATCCGCAATGTAATGATTCCTACCCAACCACCAAAATTTTCATATCACATCATAATAAATCTTTATAGTTCCTGGATGAAAAAACCATGAGGATATATGAAAATTAAACAAGGATAAACTCCTCATAGATGTCAGGAAAATAACCTGCTTTCCAAAGTGGGTCATACCATCTAAAGAAAGAGAACAACTAAAAATGGTATCCCCACCATAAAAGTTTTCTCGAATTTTTCTAAACTCATAATCCCGCTATTGAATTTTCAAAATACACACTAGGAGAGATGATTATAGTTGAACAATGGTTTAAACCATACCTGAAAAATACTCCTGGATATTTAGGTGAAACTGAGAAAAAATCCACATATAGTTCCACTCCTCCTTCAATTCTAGAATAGTGTACGATGGTACGTTCCTAATAAGATCATCTGCAATGGAATTTCCATTTCATGTGGTGTAGGCAATATCAAAGTAAAACATCTAAAGGTATTATAACCATCTTCTATGTCTAATATTCAATTCCTTTTGATAAAATATATAACTCAAACTATTATGATCAGACAAGACTTTGAACCTCTCACTAAAAACATAGTGCCACCATCATTTGAGTGCATGAATAACTATAGATTGCTCTAAATAATGAGTGGGTTAATTCTTCTCATGAAGCTAAATATGGTGATAGTCCTAAGCTACCATATGGTTATCCTGCATAAGCATACACCCCAAACCAGCATTAGAAGAATAAAAAAAACACCATGCATCCTTTATTGGGATCATGTGAGATCAGAATAGGAGCCTATGTTAGAAGTATCTTTAGGTCATTGAATGAAGATCGACACTTTTCATCCTATGTGAATCTCACCACATTATTCATAAGAGTAGTAAGAGGTGATGACAACTTATAGAAATCCTTGAAAAACTATAATTAGTATCTAGAAAGACCAATGAAGATTCATATATCAAATAAAATATGTGGTTTCTTCCAAGACCAGAAAAACATCACCTTCTCAGGATCAACTGATAAGACATGTTTAGAAATATTCTTCCCTAAGAACTTCCCTTATTAAATATAGAAACTAATTTTCAAAATAATTCCATATAAACAACTACTTATCAGAATATACAGAACCAAACTCAGAAGGTTCTCGTGCTCAAGATTGAATTTTTAATAAACTAGAATATCATCCATGAACACTACCACAAAAGTTTTGAGATATTTAAAGAATATCCAATTCATCAATGATATAGAAACTGTATGGGTGTTAGTTAGACAAAAATGCATCACAATCTATTCATAATGTCCATACATTTTTTTGAAATATTCCTTCAGTATATTAGACTCTCGAACCATGAGCTGATGATAACCCATACAAAGATCAATATTTCAAAACCACTTTCCCCCTTTAACTGATGAAAAAAATCATTAACATAAGGAAAAAGATATTTGTTCTTAACTTTTACCCAATTCAACTTCTGATAGTCTACACATAACAGAAGTGAACCATATACCTTCTTGGAAAAGAGCACTGGGGATGACCATGGTGAAATTATAGGGAGAAAATAACCATTTTCAAATAGGTCATCCAACTAAATCTTGAGTTATTTCAGCTCTACTGGTTCCATATAATAAAAAGGTATTGATAACGGCTGTTTACTTGACACCATGTCAATCGTAAACTCTACCACTCTCTCTAGAAGAATATCAGATAATTCATCTAGGAATGTGTAAGAAAATTCCCAAACAATAATAGGAAGTTTAATAAGAAAAGAACGGTCCCCCAGCTGAATTGTGATAGTAGGAAACAAACTCTTGAGTGCTGGGTGGCAAGATCCTACATGACTAGACTTCGGGTCCCACTCACCCTGAAACACATGATAGATACCATAATCAGTAAGAAATGAAACATGATAATGATAACAATTAACCTCAACTTGATGAGAAACAATCCAATCCATATCGATGATGATGTCAAACATATCCAGATCAAGAAAGGTAAAATCCCAGACTAACTCTACATAAGTTTTCATCAACGAATAACAAGGACATTAGAACCCCTATTTTTTACTCTTACCGATAGGTTTTACTAAATCCATTACCAAGGTAACAAGTTCTTTTGTAAGTTTGAGAATCTCAAAAAAATGTTCAGATATAAATGAGTGGTAGGCACCATTATAAAATAATTCTATTTCTACTAAAGATGAAATAAGGATAGTACCGTTCAATATTTATAAACCTAAATCAAATTTCACTATAAATTCATATACTATGTTAAAATGCTTCACTCTTTAGGCCTATGGATGGAGCCCTATTATCCTTGAATCGTCTGAATTCACTATAATAGCCTTTGGAGATGATGAACCTTGACCATAACAAGGCTTATTCATATCCTAATAGAAGTGATGTAACTGTTACACACCTTCACGGGCATAAGACAATAACACCTTGTGTGCCCATCCTTTCCACACTGATTTCAAGTAATAGGAACAATGCTATCCATAATAGATGGTGTGGAGGAGGCTCGCTGCAGAGACCCACCTCCCCCACTTTTTCAATGATCCTTCCACTTCCAATTCTTCCTATTCATGTCGCCAAAACTTCCACTATATGGAATAAGATGGGTGGAAAAACCAACCTTTCCTACCATTTCCATCCCATCCATCATAGATCTGTCTACCATCTCCGCATAGGTAAAAAGTCTCAATATAAACACTTGTGATTTTATATCAGGGCGAAAACCATACTGGTACTTTTGAGGCTTCATCTGGTCATTCTTTACCACCTTTTAAGAAAACATGGACAAGCTCAGCAGATCGATTGGTGTACACTGAAACGAAATTCTCTCTCTATTCCGAAGATATGAACCCTAGAGACTTTTCCAACATTAGGGACTCTAGAAAAACTGTAGGAAGAATAGGGTTTTGAAACCCTTCCAACCCAATTCCACATTTCTATCTGCCTGGATCATAGAATCCCAATATAACTTACTGGAACCCTTGAGTTTGAACATTGCACACATTAATCTAACATTCTTAGGTTTTTCTAGAAATTCAAAGATTTGATCAATATTATCAATCCAATCCTCTACCCCTTAAGGTTCATTCATTATTTTAAAATACGTTGGCTTCTCACACAAGAATTCCTGCGATCGATATCTATCTCTTCTTGCTTCTGTTTGTACCTTGAAAACTGTGTTATGAACTCATGGTACATCATGATTAACAAAATGAATTAACCTACGATATTTTTTGACAGGATTTTGATCTATTGGTGGATTCTCTTAAGGAACATCAGCTACACCATCCTGAGGAACTCATGGAAGACATCTCGGAGGCATACTACTGCACACCGAAAGGGAAGAATGATCAGAAAAGAGAAAAAAAACTCAGTTTAAACCAAAAAACCCATAATCAAAAACTAATATTTAAAATTAAGACCCAACACTTGAGAAAACCATCCCAACATCCCAAGGAAACTTGAGTCTCATAACAAAAAGAGTTATCTAGGAATTTATCACAATATACCTATCAAGTCTCGACAATCCTATCTCAAGTCTAACAGACATCCCAATTCAAGGAGTATTAGGGATAAAACCTCTGTCATTCCATTTTTTAATGAACCGACCTAGGTTACCCTCAAACCTATCACCCAACCTGATCCATCACATACTCGAAGGACATTCTCGATCCCCATAGTCTAGCAACAAGCAGCTGGGCATCAAAAAACAAAACATATGGAATGATTTCAACCAAATTGAGAAAACCCATAGAATATATGTATAAATGAAATGAAAGAAACATCAGAAGAATAATGAAATATATATTCACTAATAGTAAAAATATAGTGTAAATAACAGCTGCAAAAACATCCAAAACTCCAAAAGACAAGTCCAATTTCAAGGACCAAAACCAGACAGCTACTCTATGTAATGTCATGGATGAACTCCCACCATCTCACCACTTACTACCCAACCTAGTTGATATAAACCTCATCACCTCACCACATCTCCTTGCCTTTCCCTACATTATAAGAAATTCAAAGGTCTACGTACCACTTAAGAGGTGTGAAGGGTGTGAGATAATAGGCTTCGTGGGATCCCACCAAACTATTTCATAAAAAGTCTCTCTATAACAATTTTTGTATGCTCATTTTAAATAAAATATTTTATGACAAGCAGTAAATAAGTTTTATAGAAAACATGGCAAAATTTTTCCTTTTTCACAGTTCTAAACAAAATAAGGTATATCAATTTAAAATCACATTTTACCTATCATTTTTAACAAGAATAAAAATGAATATCAAAGATAATTCAGAAATCCAAGCAATATAAAATAGAAGGAGTAACACAAGTTTCATCACCAAGGATCACTATAGGTCAAAATATTATACTACTCATACCATAATCCATCAAGTGCACAATCCAGTTCCTAGAACATAGGCCCAGGAAGTAGAGGAATACCCCAAGAGTAAACACCCCCAAAAATGTCAATATCCATCCCCTAGAATCACAAGCCTAGAAAATAGAGTAAATCGCCATGGTAAAACCCCATGATAATTAGAAAACATCGATGACTTCCTGAAGCTAATCCTTCTACCAAGGTATCAAAGGTAACCCATGTGCTTATTTTCAAAAATCCATTTCTATTATTTGAATATATACATTTCCTTTCCATTTTTTAAAAAACTGGGAAAAACCATTTCTTGTTAAAAATATTTTCAACACACACAAAACAATCATTCCAATTCCATTTATAAATCAGTTTATAAAGAAAGAACAACCGGGCTTATAAATATAAGCTAGAGAAAGAACCACTTACCTCATAACTCATGTCGCACATGACCACAATGGGATCCACCAATAATGAAACCCAACAATGTCAAGGAAGGCCCTATAATCCAATACACACTTATTAGGAATGATAAAATTGTGAAAGAGGGTTGGAGGAGAGAAGTAAACAATACAAACCTCAATGATGAACACCTGCCACACCACAACCAATAAGGAATGACCTCCAGAATGAGATCACGCAATGGATATTGGAAGAAGGAAAGAAGAGACACCAAACACGGATCAAAGGATCCAATAACAAAACCCAAGTGTGCTACCATGATCAATAGAAATAAAGAAGAAGAAATACCACTTACCGCGTGAGACATACCCCAACTACAACAGATATCAAACACCGATTAGATCGATCTTGATGGAGCAGAGTCTCCCAAAATCACTAGAGAGGAGCTATGGGTTGAGAGAAAAGTAGAAGCTATAACCAAATGGATACACAAATATCATATGACACTATAAAAACTCCCTAATCAAGGAATTAAATTATGTGTAACCCATTTACATGTTATGAAATCCATAGTGTTCAAGTATGATGAGATATCCCTCGCCTCAGATTAAAAATATTTTATTTAAAGAACTCATGACATGAAACATATCTTCACGACATGTAACATTTCATAGCATAAAGCCTCTTCATTACTTGTATGTGGTGACTACTACATTTTTTGTAACCTAGTTACAAAGTGTGAAATATTTCTATAGCCTGTAGAAATCATTGGTTAATGGTGAGACTCCAACAAGTCTGTGACTTCACCATCATAGGTATCCTCCCAATTCCTTCACAGCCCTATACAGACAATAAAAGAGGGAAAACCATAAGGATTTTTAAATACATACCTAAAAAATCAGTAACAAGATGTTGCATTTTCCATTTATAGTAAATATATTTACCCCTATAGAGTAAAAAATCATTTTTGTTGTAATTGTCAAAAAGGGTTAAGGTGGGTTAAAAAAAATAATAAGGGTAAATATGTGTTCCAATATTATCCAAATTGTATTGTATGAGATGATGTTGACTCATCCTCATATTATATTAGAATATTTTCAATTTGGATCCATTTGGACACCAAAATTAATTATTTAATTTAATTTTTTTAATAAATTCCATGAGTACCCTCCGTTCTCTTATTGAAGGGAACAAATTATTTTGATTTATTTTCACTTATAATTTTTTTATCATGATATAACTAAATACCATTATATAATCCCTCCCCTTATTCTAGTGGTCTTAACTTAGGTAAAACTATAAACTTATAAGTCTTAAGGTGAAAAAATGGAGGTTTTCCAAAGAAGATGTATAGTTTTTAACTGAATGATTTAGTTTTATTTTTTATTCCCCCTCCTTAAAATCTACATAAACCATGATAAAATAGTAAAAAAATTATATTCGATATAATGAGATATTATTATGTTAACGTGATAACATATATACAGATCTTCTTTAGTCAAATATGAAAAGAAACTGTTGTTCCTTTGTATGCAGGACTACCGCCTCATGAACCGATGTGATTTCATTTCCATCACCACCTATTATGGATTGTTGTAATAAAGTATTAAATATTAATATATGTTATTAATTAAATATTTATCATTATTAAAATATAAAATATCATATTCATTCTTACCATTCAATTAATTGAGAAGTTATAATGTTATTCATGCGTATGTGTGGACTACCACCTCCACGAAGCAATGTGATTCACTTTTCATAAACACATCATATGAGTGATATATATAATTATATTTACGGAACTAATATGGTATTTATTATGTAATTATATTTCTATAAATATAAATTAGAACTTACCTTCTTTCCATAATGATCATTGAGAAATGGAAACATTTGTCATGCATACGCACGACGAATTGTCTCAATGATTATAACATAGTTTATTTTTAATAACCATCATTCATGGTTATATTTAAAATAATAATTAATTTATGAAAATTATAATTATTTCCTGATTATTATTATGTATATGATGCAATAATGATCTCAATTTCCATATTCAACCTACTGAATTCCTTTTGGACACATGCGTCGTACATGGTAAAAAATGACTGACGTGAACTTAATTGATTAAGTAATTATATAAAACATGTATAAAAGTGAAATTAATGGAATAATAAACTTGAAAAATGTTTTTTAGAAAGTAAATAATTAATTTTAGTTAATTATATAAAAATATAAGGAGTGTACATGTTGAGTCGGGATGAAGGGATGAGACATTATTTTAAAAATATTATTTTAAAGTTTCCCTTCATAATATTTTTCTTCCGCATCCATATACATAAAATTATTTTATGTATTCATTTATATGGATATAAATTAATTATAAATTTCATTTTATTATGATTTTTAATTTTTTAATTAAATTTAAAAAGAAATATTTTTTGTGTTTTATATGGAATGTTTTTAGAGAAAAATAAAAAGAATGATCTAATTTAAATTATAGGGTGACAATGACTTTTCTTTACATTTTAACTATTATTTTATTTTTGGATTCAATTATAATATTCTATGTTTTATTAAAATTAAAAAATTGTTTCCCTTTTTTCTAGGAATTTTACTTTTAAAATAATGTTTTTAAAAGAATAAGATATTTTAATATCTGAATATGTTTTCATATAAATGAAAAATATGTTTTTATTATGAAATATTTGATGTATTATGTTTGTGTAATGGTTATAGAGAATTGTTTATATGGATGTTTAGTTCCATTATAAATAAATAATGGGTGATACCATTATATCTCTCTAATTTATTTGGTATGTTTTTGTTGTATTTTGATCGTGATGGTTATTCTTAGTGTAGCTATAATGGTTACTCAATGTATAATCATGAGGGCCATTTCAAGTATAACTGTGAGGGTTATTCCATGTGTGATCATGTAGGTTACTATATTTTTATCTATTATGGTTCTACATATTTATGTATTATATGAAAATGATTCCTCAAGTTACCTATAATATTTATTTATACCTTCTATAATAATTTATTGATATTATGTTCTAAGGAATGAAAATTATACTAATTAAGGTGACATATAACTTTGTCAAAAAAATTTCATGAATTTATAATTTTTTAAAATAAACATTTTTTTAATTTTATTTTTTCCTTATGTTTGCATGTGAATTTTTTTTGAAAATGTTTAGGCAAAGAAAGTGAATTCTTGGGTAAAGAAATGATTTATTTGGATACCAAAATTTATTTTCATAAATAATCTTTTTTATTAGTACTCACAAACTAATGGGTTATTATTTTATTTTCATGTCCCTTACCAGGCTTGTTGTGCTCGTCCCATGTGTTAAAATATTTTCATTGTGTGTGAGGATGATAAAGGAAAAATAAGACGTCAATTTTAAAATTATGAAAATGTTTCACAAAAATAAAACATGTTTATTTTTAAAATTATTCTATTTTGGGAAAATGTAATTTTAGTATAAGTATATATATGGTAATATATGGGTCTGTTATGTAGGAGTTATTATTTAATTTTCTGAAACTCTTAACCTAAAATGATCTTGGGGATTGTAAGTATATTGTAGTCTAAAGATACTAGAATTTATATTGTTTAAGGTTGGGTATTTATAACAACCCTACTAGTAAAATAGGCACATATAATTGGAATTTAAGACCAACTAAATAATCATCAAAATTTAAAAAGATAATTTCTCATTCATGAAATCAAATTCAATTTACAAAATATATAAAATTACCCTAGGAATCATTACTTCTTATTCTCTAACAAAAAAAGTAATGAATTATTTAAAAAAATGAAATAATTACTTGGGATGAACAATAAATATTAAAAATAATAAAATATTTTAATGGTGAATAATTAATCTAAATATAAAAAATTGTATTTTATATCCATGTAAAATAATTAAATATTTAACAATATTAAATAAATGAATATTTGTTTAGTAATTAATAAAAATTTACAAAACAAAAATGTTCATTTTTAATTACTATATTGACATTTGATCGTTTTATATATTTTTGAATAAGATATTTTTATTTTTATCATATTCAATACATTAATAAAATATCACACATTAGAACATTTATTAAAAAATTATATTCCATTAATAATAGATTCACTACAAGAAACTAATTATATTTATATCCTTTTGAAATAATACCACAAACATAAAAATTATTTCTATTTAATATATTCCTTTTTTTGTGACATCACTAATCAAGATGGTTTTATTATTCATGTAATCAACCTATGTGCTTGATTACTTTTTCTATGACTATATGAAATGGAATCACCAACAACCATCATCATGTAATTTATCTAGTAGTTTCATTTCAATCTAGGGGCTCAAGATATGAAATCACATTAATAGGAAAAATGGAGAAATCCTTTCCTGAATTATTCACTAAGATCATATAATTCATGAAAAACTAAACATATCTTACTTATCACAAGTATAGGATGTAATGTTTCAATGAAATTATAACACCCTAAGTTTTTTTGAACCTTTTTATTGTTCTTGAATAAATTAATTTTATTTGATGTCGTACATTTCCTACAACAATAATACATAATTTTATTATATGATACAAAAAGATAATCTTGGATTACACACAACACCTACTTGTCTTGTGTTATACAAAACACTAATTTGGCTTTCATTACACGCAACACTAAGTTTCTACAAAACATCATTTTATTATAATAATTATTTAAATGAGATAGTTATAACCTATCTTTTAAATATAGTAATATGAATAGTAATAAATAATTTTTAAATATTATTTATAATTTTTTTATATAAATAAAATATATTGATAGTAATACAAACATTTTTTTATAAAGTCCTCACATGTTTGAAAATGTTATTTTCTTAAAGAACTTCTTTTTATGTACTTTTATTAAAAATAATAAAATTAATTGTAGAAAATTTTATAAATTGAAATTAGTAAAATAAAATTACTTTTTTAATTAAGAATGTCAAAATTATCTTAGGTTAAATTTTTGGGATTTTTATGAGAAACTTCATTTTTGGATGAATAGTTAAAAAAAGAATTTTAATTCAAAGCTGCTTTTTCATCTAACTTATTCTAATAGTTAAATTATATTTTCAGTTGGTTTTAAATTAAAAATATATCAATTTAACATCTATGAATCCAATTTTGTTCATTTTAATCATTTTTATATTTAATTTTGATATAAAATATTGATGAACATTTGAACATTCTCACTTTATAAACCTGCTTTCTTTCCACATCTACGAGATTAGAATTAAACATAAATTTTCAACTTATATGAATTGAATTTATAAAAATGGAAATATGTAGTTTTAATAATTATAATATTTATGTTCTAATAATATCAACTTAACTTTTGACTAAAAAGACTAGTAAAGGTCATTAAAATTAATTACAAAGTTTAATGTAAAATTAATCTTAACAAGAGACAAAACTATAAACCTAAGGGAAAAAATGACCTATCCACCTGTCCAAAACTCATTGTATAACCATATTTACCCATAAAACATTAATTAATGAGTTTTTTTTATGACAATTTTTAGGTAAAAATGTTGGTACTCCTAACTTGTTTTCAAAAATGCCAAGTGTGTCCCCTCCCTCCCATATAAAAGGCCACCAACTCTCCCCCTTATTGAAAACTCTCAAGATGCTTAAGCTAAAACAAGATTTTCCATCATAACTTTCAAAAATCCCTCCTTTCCTCATTGATGTCTTTCTTTTGGAATAAATCCATCCAATGAATCCCTTTGGTGCAAACCAAAAGGCGTTACCCAAAGCATTGGTAACATTCTTCCTCAAGCTCCCTTCCTTTATTTTATTTCTCCACTTAATCAATTATTTTTATTCCACAAATACATAATAAGATAAGTATCATTAATATACTGATATGTTTTTATGACAATATTTCTACCTACACTTACACACACTTCTATTTAATGGATAATGAACTTACTATTCTTATGTACGGTGAACTACCGCCTCCTGAAATGATGTTGTTTGTTTTTCCTTTACCACTTATCATGGTTGGTAATTATGATAGAAAATATATTTTTATATGATATATATTATATATATGATTTATTTATTATTATTTAATTAGTATATAACACATACCTTCATGTTTTCCATTTTATGTAAATACGATAATTTTGTTTGGGGATGTGTGGACTCCCACCTCCTCAAAGCTACGTGATTCGTTCACACACTATGTGGGATTGATTAAGGATGAGTTTAGTGAACTTATATGACATATTTGACATAATAATTTCAATATAATGGTACTATATTTATATGTATACTTATATTTCATTTACATTATTTCTTTCATTATTATAAAGAAAAACAGAAACAACGCTCATGCGTACGTACGACCTACCATCTCCCTGAATACTGTAATCCATTTTATATTTATATATTCTATAAGTTATTATAATTAAACATACACTAAATATAAATGATATTTATATCATGTTTTACATTTTGTAAATCATGATTTAATTATTAGTACAAAAAATATAATAAATTAAGACACATTTGAAAAAGAAAGTTGATATTAACTGAAGTGAAACCTTAACATGGAACTGTTAATAAGAGGGAAATATAAAGTCAAAATAAAAATAGATATGGTATTAGATATAATAATATGGTTATTTAAAATATTTATAATAAAATTATATTTATTATACAGGTTTTTTGTATGAGTATGAAGAGACTCAAGACATATGTAAGAGTATTTCATCTCACTTTTTATTTCTATGAGATACATGCCATATTCACTACTCAATTCTTCTGTGTGGTGTAAATACTAACATATGAAATGTTATATATTTAATTTAAATTATTAAATTATATTAAAATCTTTAATTTATTTTATTAATTCATGGGGATCATGATTCCAATGTTACTAAAGTTGTAAGGGTGTTCTTGTCTAAATTTTATTTTTTGCGAGACATAAGCCATGTTCATCTCCTATTTCTTATATATTGAGTGCATAATGCCCCTGTATGTATTATATGATTATTATTTTGAAACTTATGGGTATTTATAGATCAATTTTACGATATTTTATTCATGGGGTTTATGTTTTAAAAGTTACCACATTGGTAAAGTAATTTCGTCTGAATTTTCTTTCTTTGAGACACATGCCATGTTTAGCACCTATATTCTTCCACGAGGTGTATATACATCATTTGACAAGTTATATCATGATTATCCTTTATTTAATTACATTTTAAGGTATATTCACTATTATTATTTCAATATTTTTTATGATTCAATGTTACCAAATTGGTAACAGTTTATAGCTACAATCGCATTGTTTGTCGAGATTATTTATGGTTGTGTTCCCATTGATGAAATATTATGATACAACTCTTAAGAAATAAAATTTTTTATTAACCATTATTTATTAATGTTATATCTAAGTAATGGTATTGTTTTCCAACTCTTTAGTAAATAATATTATTATGAAAATGATTTTATTAAAATTCGTATTTATCTCTCTCTTTTCTCAGAAATCTATGTTTCTTAAAATCCATGGCTACTAGAAAGGAATTAAATTTTTGTTATGTTTAAAATTTTTTTTAGATATTTTCAAGATATATTTATTTTTTTAAAATAAAAATCTTTTCAAAATATTTTCAAGCTTATTTTATAAGTTTTCAAGGAAAATGGTTTTTAAAAATGTTTCCAATCTTATTTTTTAATTTCTAATGGAAAAAGGGTTTCCAAAATGCTTTAAAAATTTACTTATAAGGTTTAATTGTATTTTAAAATAAAAAGGTTTTCAAAAATCTGTAAGTTTTTGAAAGTGTTTTTAAATAATAAATTATATTTTCCTCAAGAATTTTTTTAAATAAAATTAAAAATAATTCTTTATAAGAAAATTATTTTTAAAATTCATTTTTCAAAGAGAATAAATTAATATACACTCAAAGTGAAATTTAAAAATCCTTATCCATCTAAGATGGCATCCTTTGATGTATTTTTTTATTTATTGGTTAAATGATAAAATAATACCATTCATATTATTTCTTGAATGGTTTTTGTTTTTATGGATTGATGATTATGAAACATGTTTCTCTTCAATGGGTTATACCATGATAAATTCTTATGAAACACTTCAACAGGTTATACCTTGATAATTTATTATGAAGCCCCCATATTTTCTTGACTTATTTTAGGATGAGATGATTATAAAACCTATATATTTCACATAGGTTAGGATATTATTAAATGTTTGTGTTACCCATTTCATTTCTTGGGATAGGATGTGAAGTTTGTAGAACCCGTCTCCTTTTATGGGTCATGATATGATGCAAGTTTTATTATATTTTGGAACATGTATGTATGATTTTTTATGAGATGGGTGGGAACTATATATCCCTCCAATTATTTGGGTAATGATAGATGTTTTTTGATATGAATATGGTAAATGGTAGGGAATCGTAAGCCTAAAACAAGGGGGTACACAAGAATTAATCCCAAGTTGGAAACAAGAGGGTACACAAGAGGGCATCCCAAGAAAAAGGTACACATAAGGGAATCCCAAGACTAAAAAAAGGTGGTACAAGGGAGGGTATCCCAATCCCGAAGTAGGTGCATAGGTTGTTATCCCCAGCCTAACATGTTATGTAGGTCTTGGTAGGTATCCTTGACATAATATTTTCTATGCTTACGTGTATGCCCTAAAATCCATGTCTTATTCTGATGTTATGTTTTAATGTATCATGATATTGCTTCCCTTATGATTCATGTTTTATGAACTTCCAATATTTATTCCATGACTCATGTATATGATCTTTGATATGCTGGGTATGATCTTCAAATGTTATTCGCATACCCTTATGCTCATGTTATGATTATGTATCTCCTTTGTTTACCCTTAATGATCTTTTGAGATCACCCATTTCTTATGTTTCTTTTCCCTAGGTTATAAATAAATGTTTTAGGTAGAAGTACTTGAGGGGGAGATCTTTCACGATGTTAGAAGATTATATTTCCATGTTTCCAAAAAAAAATAAACTATTACAGTCCTCATTAATGTATTTTTGTAATGTGTTTAATATTCATATAAATTGATATAATATCCTTGTATGTTATGTATTGGTCACAAAATATGGTATCATAAGAATGGATCAATCATCCATTATAAACTAGGAAGATAAAACTTTACTGATACCCCTAGGGATATTTATAATGATATGTCTTGGGATATCTCAATAGATAAGTCTAATGATGAGTTAATGTTTAGTACGATGTCCTAGAATTTTGGTAAAGGTTAGAGTGAGTGATTTCACACCAATACATCCTAGTCTGGATACTATAAGTCGATGTGGTTCTAGTAAAAATGCACCTAAGAGTAACACCTCTGACAAGGTGCATTGGGCCTGACTCAAGCATAACCTGATACATGACAACATGCCTTATTGTTCATCTGGATTGACATTCTTAGGGGATACACTTTGGGAATTTAAAAAATATTTTCAAACCATCATGAGAGATTTAAATAAAATATTAATATGAATAACCTATGATAAACTAAGGTGACATAGATTAAAGAAGTAGGTGTCATTATTTAGACATATTATAAGTAATTTTTCATGATTATATGTATTTCTAATAATATTAGTTTTTCTCACCCTATGCTTTTTGGTTTTATTCAATAGAAAGAACTAGAAGGAACTGGGTTGACATTGAATGTTTCAGATGTGGAAGGTATGGTAATGATGAAAATCAATTTCCTAATTGTAAATCTCTTGAATATAATCAGGAAGGTCCCTTAGTATTAGTTATACTTCTGAATATAGAGAGACATCAATGGACATGTGAAATGTATAGGATGTTCTTCCATAATTATTTACATTAAAAGTAAGTATAATGTTTGGATCAAGGATGGGGAATCCCAACACATTTTTCATATTTCATATTATTGTAAAGAGGTATTAAGTAATAAGATCATAAATCCTATATAATTATTTATGAATAATTTTGGATGATTTAAGTGTATATTTTTTGTAATGAACCGATTATGTTATAAGAATCATGAAATATATAAGTATTTTTAGCATAATTTTTCATGAAGTATTGAAAAGGATATATTGAATGGTGATGAAGACTAAGAGAAGTGATTTAATTGAAAGGTGATAATTTGAAATAGGGGAAGTTAACCCTTAATTTGTTCAATATGTAGATTAAATAGTGTTTATATTGGATAAATATATGATTAATTTGGATAAAGTAAATTAGATAGTATCGATGACCTTAAACCCGATTAATGATTTTTTGAAAAGTGGTCTACGTTATCATGAATGAAGTTTAAAACATCTCGTATTTAAGAAATATATCTAATAATATTTGGAACAAGGATGCATACATGTTTTATAAAAGGATTTATGGAAATTCAATTTATTAACATGTTTCAAGAGAATATATGATGAAGGTATTCACATGTTTGGTATGTGACAACAAAGAGATACTCTGGGAAATATGGGGGATCAATGATAAACTGATTTCATGAGCTTATTTTTAATGTTTTGTATTTTCATCTTTATTAAGGGTTATAAGGCTACCATTTATTGAAATATTAATTTAAACTTCTGATGAAGCTTTTGATATTAAAGTAATATCTCACCACATGATGATTTACGCATATTGGATAACTTGTTCTAAGAACATTGTTTTGATGGTAAATGAAGATAGGTGGGATGAATTATAATGGATCCCATGATTTTTTAGTATTTCAAGAATGAAAATTCACCCATATTTCTTCAAGTAAGATATGAAATCAAGAAAGACATAACCAAAAGGTGAGATTGTGATTATGAAAAGGAATTAAACCAAGTAAGTATACTTCCTCATGTTCATTCATCCACTATAGGAAAAGGATATTGAAAAAAATATTTATCTTAATACCTTCTATTATGATGAATCAAATGACCCCTTAGATAATCAAATATTATGAATTTAGTATTTTTAACTCTCTCCTAACCATTTTCTCTATCACTTACCATCATAACATGATGGTTATATATCTCTTCCAAGTCCAAGATTTCACTTCCCACCTATGTTCTCCTATGTGGGAAGCTAATTATGAGTTACTTTGGGTAAAAATTATGGTTTAAACATTACAATTTCAAAGGAATATTTCGTATTAATTTTTATGAGGTGGGTTTCTATGAAATTAAATTTCAAGTATAATACCTTTAATAACCCAGAAATATTTTGATGGAGAAATTCATTTTAAGGGGGTATAATGTAACACCATGAGTTTTAATGAGATTCTTTTTTATCTGAAATAAATTAATTTTCTTTTATTTCAATAATTCCAAACTATAATAATAAAAAATTTAATTATATGCTGCACTAGGATAATATTGTGTTACATTCAACACTAACTTGTCTTGTATTACACGCAACGCTGGGTTGGCTTATGTTACATGCAACACCGAGTTTCTATGCAACATAAATTTATTATTATAATTATTTAAATAATATAGTTATAACATATATATTAAAAATTGTAGTATTAATATTAATAAAAAAATTTAAATATAATTTATAATGGTTCTATAGAAATAATACTTATTTATAAGAAGACATACAAATTTTAGTAAAGTATTTTTGTGTTTAAAAATACAATTTTCTTAATAAAATTATTTTCATTTCCTTTTATGAAAAATAATAAAATTATTATTAGAATCTTATATAAATTTTATTTGATACAATAAAATTTATTTTTTAATTCATAATTTCAAAATTATCTTAGGTTTAATTTTTGATATTTTTCTGAGAAACTTCATTTTTTTAATGAATAGTTAAAATTAAATTTTAATTCAAAAATGATTTTCATCTAATTTATTTTTATTGTTAAATTATATTTTACGTTGGTTTTAAAGTAAAAATAGATCAATTTACCTTATATTAATCCAATTTGGTTCATTTTAATCATTTTTATATTGAATTTAGATATAAAAGCTTGATGATCTTTTGAACATTATCACTTTCAAAACACCCTTTCTTACCACATTTGCATGATTAACATTGAACTTATTTTTTTGGATTATGTTAATTGAATTTATAAAAACATACATAAATGGTTTAAATTAATATAATAGTTATGTTCTAATAATATCAACATAATTTTGGACCAAAAATACTAGTGAATGTGACTAAAATTAGTTGTAATGATTAATGTAAAATTATGTTTTACAAGGGACTAAACCATAAAACTAAGGGCCAAAATGTCCTATACACTTATCAAAAACACATTTTATAGACATATTTATTAAAAAAACCTTACATTATTAATTTATATTGATTTTTATGACTTTTATTTGGTAAAAACATGGGTACACCTAACTTGTTTTAAAAAATTCTAAGTGTGTCCCCTCCCTCCCTTATAAAAGGCCACCACCTCTCCCCTATCTCCACACCTCTAAATACTATTAATATCATAAAATATGAGCCCAATACACTTACCAAATTCATTAAATTAATACTTTAACCCTCACTTTCAAAATAAATACATCCAAGGAATCCCTTTGGTGCAAACCAAAAGGAGTTTCCCAAAGAAGAGGCAACATCTTTCCTCAAGTTCCCTTCCTTTATTTTATTACCCCACTAACTCAATTCTTATTATTACATGAATAAATAATAATGGGAGTTTAAAAAATATACTAAAATGTTTTTATTATATGGTTCTAACCTAAAAATACACACACTTCCATCTATTGGGTAAAAAACTTACAGTTCTTGTGTAGAACGAACTACAGCCCCACAAAATAATGTTGTTCGATTTTCCTTTACAACCACTCATGGTTGGTAATTATGGTGGAAAATTATTTTTATATGATATATATGATATATATATTATTTATTTATTCTTCTTAAAATATTATATAACACTTACCTTCATGCTTTACATTTTATATAAATATGATAATTTCATTTAGGGAAGTGTGGACTACCGCCTCCTCAAATCAATGTGATTAATCCACACACTACGTGGAATATCTTTAGGATAGTTTTGTGAAATTATTTGATAAATAAGAAATAATAGGTATATTGTAATGATACTATATATATACATATTTTTCATTTACCTTCTTTCTTTCAATATTACAAATAAAAATAGAAATAACGTTCATGCGTACATAGGGCCTACCATCTCCATGAATGGTGTATTCGATTTCATATTTATATATTATATAGATTATTATAAATAAAAATATATAGAATATACCTGATATTTATATCATTTTTTAAATTATTTAAATTATTATATAAGTATGAGGTCAAAAAATATAACAAATTAAGACACATGTAAAAAACATAGCAGATATTACCCGAAGCAAATCCTTAAAATTGAATTTATAATTAGATGATAATATAAAATAATAATGAAACAATATATGGTATTATATATAACAATTTGGTTCTGTAAAATATTTATTACAAACATATTGTTTTATACATGAGGTTTTTGTGAGTATGAAGAGAGTCAAGACACAAGATAAGGTAATTTCATCTCACTTTTTATTTTTTTGAGATACATGCCATATTCACCAATCACTTATTTTTTTGTGGTGTATATAATTCCATGTGAAATTTTATATCCTTAATTTTCATAATATAATTATATTTTAATCTTTAATTGATATTATTATTTCATTGGGATCATGATTGTAGAGTTACTCTTGTGTAAGGGTTTTAATGCCTCACTTTTATTTTCTATGAGACACAAGCCATGTTTACCTTTTATTTCTTATATATGGTGTTTATACTACCCATGTATGTATTATATGATTATTATAATTAAATATATTGGTATTTAAATATCTATTTTATGATACTTATTTCATGGGTTTTGTGTTTCCAAAGTTACAAAATCAGTAAAGTATTTTTGTATCAATTTTCTTTCTTTGAGACACATGACACATTATGCACCTATACTTTTCTATGATGTGTATATAAATACTTTTAAATGTTATATATTGAATATAATTATTTTAATTATATGTTAATATTTATGAAATTTTATTATTTACATTGTGTTAGGATTCAAAGTTACCAAATTGGTAATAATTTTTAGTTACAATCTCACCATTTATCAAGATTGTTTATGTTTATGCTCCAATTGATGAAATATTATGACACATATCTCTCATGAGTTTTATTACCATTTATTTATTAATTTTATATAAAATTAATGGTAACATTTTTCAACTCTATTGTATATATGTTTATTAGAAAAGTGATTTTAAGAAAATCATAATTTATCCCCCTCTCCAATAAAAAATCTATGTTCTTTCAAAACAATGTTTTCTGGAAAGGTTTTAAAAATAGTTTTATGTTTAAAAAGTGTTTTAAATGAATAAAATAATTCTTTATTATTTTTTTTAAAAAAAATTCATAGTGTGTTCATTATTTTTTCTTTGTTTTCAAGGAAAATGGTTTTCAATAATGTTTTCAAGATTATTTTATATGTTTTCATGGAAAAAGTGTTTTAAAAATGTTTTCATTATTTAATTATATTTTTTAAATTATATTAAAAGGAAATGGTTTTAAAAATTATCTATGTTTTAGAAAGAGTTTTTCAAATTGGAAAAGATATTTTTCTTTAAGAAATATTTTAAATGAAATTTCAAAGCATTCTTCACAATAAAAGAATTTTATAAAAGGATTTTTCAAAGAAAATATATAATGATACACTCTATGTGAACCTTGAAAATCCTTCACCACATAAGATAGAATCAATTTATATATTTTAATATTTATTGGGTATACGATATGAGAATTCCATTCCCATTATTTATTTGATGGTCTATGTTTTTATGGAATGATTCTTATGAAACTAGTTTCTATCCAATGGGTTATACCATGATAAATGATTATGAAATCTGTTTATCATCAATGGGTTATATCATAATAAATTCATATGAAACCATCTTATTTTCATGTTTTTTTCTAGGATTAATTTATTGTGATATATATATATATATATATATATATATATATTTCATAGGTTAAGGTATGATTAAATGTTAATGGTACCCATTTCATTTCATGGGATATGATGTAATGTCTATGAAGCCCATATCTTTTATGGGTCATGATATGATGTAAGTTTTATTATCTTGTGACGCATATATTTATGATTTTATTATGAGTTGGGTGGGACCTATATCTCCCTCTAATAAATTGGGAAACAATAAATATTTTATGAGCACATAAGGGAACATGGGAGGTTATCCAAAGCATGAAAAAATAGGGTAAATTGGAGGGAATCCAAATATAGAAACAAGAGGGTAAACAGGAGGGAATCCTAAGCCTGAAACAAGAAGGTACACTGGAGGGAATCCTAATTCCAAAAAAAAGGTACATGAGAGGGAATCCCAAGCTCAACCGTCACTTTCATAATTCGGGTCAATGGAGAGCTCACTCGTGGATTTGTTTCATCCCGAGGCCTACGCCAGGGAGATCCCCTCTCACCTTTTCTCTTCATCTTAGTGGATGATATTTTTTTAACCTTATTTCTAGGGCTGAATCCACAAATTCTATTCATGGGGAAATGGTCTTCTGCGTTAGTCCAGTAGTGTCACAACTCTTTTTCACCGACGACTGCCTCTTTTTCTCTAGAGCAACTGTTAATGAGTTCCGGGTGATCAGCCAAGCGATCCACTCGTACAAGAGGGCGTCTGGCCATTCAATCAATCACAGAAAATCAGAACTCTCCTTCAGGGAAAGGGTACCTCTTTCCAAGAGAGATGAAATCTGCGCATCAGCAGGCATACATATGGTTGAAAAACACCAGAAGTATCTCGGGCTACCCACGGTGATTGGCCGGTCCAAAAAAGAAATGTTCGCATCTCTGGTGGACATGATTGAGAAGAAAATTCAAGGATGGACCCCAAAAATAATCTCAAAAGTAGGCAAAGATACCCTCATTAAAGTTGTCATCCAGTCTATCCCTTGCTATTATATGTCCGTGTTTAAGCTCCCGGAGGCCATCGTCAACTAGATCCATTCACGTACGACCAACTTCTGGTGGGGGGAAAATAATGGAAGGAATAGACCCCACTGGATGGCCTGGGAGAAACTACGTATACCCAAATCAGAGGGAGGGATGGGATTCTAGAATCTTCTTCTCTTCAATGACTCACTGTTGTCCAAGCAAGTATGGGACCTTATTAACCATCCATCATATCTCTGTGTGCGTGTTCTACGAGCTATTTACTTTCCCCACACAGACTTCCATGTCTCTTCTCTTGGACCTCATCTTAGCTTCCTTTGGAGAAGCAATTGGGGGGCCCAAAATCTTCTGGAAAAAGGGCTGGGTTGTAGGATTGGGGATGGCTCTTCTGTCAACATCAAGACCGATCCCTGGATGATCGACACTGAAGGTATGCGGGCTACATCCCAAACCCAACCAGGCCTTGAAGATGCCACTGTCAGATGCCTCCTTTCCGACCAAGGGATGGGGTGGTGTTTGGATAAGATTCATGAATGGTTTAATGATAGAGACCAAAGAATTATCATAAGAATCCCTTGGGTCCCAGATGCAGGCCCAGACCATCTCTTCTAGAGAAATGACATGTTGGGAGAATACACGGTGAGGTCCAGATATAGACTTGCTCTTGGAAACCACCCATTCGGCTGGAATGAGGGACCATGGAAATCGCTCTGGAAGCTTAACGCCCCCCCAAAAATACGCCACTTTTGGTGACAGGTGTGCATGGGCACTTTTCCTACTATTATCCTGCTCATTTACCAACATATGTCCAATGCCGGTTTCTGCCCTTTCTGCCCAAATATCCCAGAAAACCCTTTGTACGCCATCATTCACTGCCCAGGAGCTAAGGAAATTTAGAATAAATGGGGCCCGGCTCCAGATGCATCACTGGACAAGGCCTCTGACCTTCCCGCTCTCCTAATGAATTGGTGATCCTCTCTCTCATCAGGTAACGCGGGTTCACTCTGCACACTGGCTTTGATCATCTGGGTTCGAAGTAACAATGCGGTTTTCCAACACGTACATAGACCTCCCAAATTCTGGATTGAACGGGCCACATCATGGATTGAGGGATGGAAGCAACACAATGAACATCATATGCCAGATGTTCCCCCCTCCTATCACTCTCATTGGAACCCCCCAACAGAAGGGATTCTTAAGATCAATGTGGACGCGTCTCTCCCCATGGAAGGACTTGTCTCCCTCGGTCTCCTGGCCCAAGATCATCTGGAGAAAATCCTTACTGAAAAATATGAATCACATCATTCCTTTTGGGTACCTGTGGTGGCTAAGGCTAATGCCATCCTGGACGGTATGATGCTAGCTTTAGAATGTGGATGGGTTGTTATCAACATTGAGTCTGATTGACTCCCCGTGATCGATTCCATTAACCACAACGATAGCAGACTCCAGCCTTTTGGCCTCATCATCAGGAGAATTCTCTCACTCCACCAATGCTTTTAATTATGCACCTTCTCCATTACCAAAAGGGAATGAAACAATGCATACCATCAGCTGGCGGCATCAGGCCCCATCGATTCCCACCAGCTATGGATGGACAATTTCCCTTCGTGGATTTGCATATGTACATTTTCTGATCTTCGTCATTTATGATATCTGTCTTTTCTCAAAAAAATTGAAGGTCTTAGTAGGTATCCTTAATGTAGGATTTTATATGATTATATGTATGCGAAAAATTACATTTATTATTTTGATGTTATGTTTTCATGGATTATGATCACATTTCTCTTATGATTCACATTTTGTTAACTACCAATATTTATTCCACAACTCATGTATATGATCTTTTATTTGCAGGGTATGATATTTAAATATTATTCTCATACCCTTATGATCATGTTATGCTTATGTATCTTCTTTGTTTACCCTTATTGAGCATCTGATCTAACCTCTTTCATATGTTTCCTTTACCCAGGTTACAAATAATGGCTTTAAGTAGAAGTATTATAAGGTAACATCTCTGTTAAAAATATTAAAGATCTTTCACCGAGCAAGAAGATCACGTTTCTATGATTCTAAATACAATAAACTATTATGGTGTCTGAGAATGTATTATTTTAGTATGCTAAATAATAATCTAAATTAATGTAATATCCATGCATGTGAATCCTGGGTCTCTATAGAAATTAATAACATTAAAGAATGAAAGAAATGTGTTATTAAAAAACCATATAGTCAAAGGATCATTACTAATTCTCATAGATAATAATTCTAATGAAATGTAAACATGTCTAATTATTGTAGGGGTGTTTTCCCCATAATATTTTTCATTATAGATTACCAAGTGATAACTATGAGAGATATAGTCACATGCGTTTGTGAGTTATTGCTACTAACATTAAAAAAATATGTCTTCTATCATATAACATCATCTAAACCACATAATTGATATTTATGGAATATTTCATAGCACATCAAGAATCCCAACAAAGTGGAGAAATCTTACATACTTTCAATATGAAAAATATCCCAAGGACATTATCACATTAATTTAACAAATATGACTTAATCATTATGTACTAAGAACAAAATAAAATATTAAAAAATTAAACATATACATGTAATCTAATGTAAAAAGGTAGTTGGTTCAAGGGAACCAAATCCGACAGACTTTTACTTTTTGTGTAGTTAATTTATAATAAATTTGTTAGCCTCACATGATAAACATCCATTTATATAATATGGATAAAGTTATTGGGTATAAAAATTTCATGTGTAGATATTATTGTTCCTACCACATGTCCTTGTGGATAATCTACTTATTATGACCTCAAATATAATAAAATAACTATATCACTATTTACCTTATTTAATACAATATAAATATAAAAAATTTCTAATATTTAAGTCAAGTTTTATCATAATGATGAAACATTACTATTTCTAGGTATAACCTAGAAAGTAATTTCAAAGTAACTTATAAAGATGCATCAAAAGTATCAATATATATGGTAATTATAGATATAGATAATGGTGGTTGTAATATGTTTGTATAATATATTTAATTTATCCCAGCCATATTATCAGACAAATAGATCTAAATGAAAACCTGTTTTAAATATTCTTGATGAATTATATTCATATTTATCTATCCACCAAAACTCATCAAGTTTTAATCTCTCAGGTTTTGTCAGATAGTTCTATCTATACGTATTTGTATATATCATTGTTTTTTTATAATTATACTATATTTTTTACGCATAATTAATATCAAACACATTATATATCATGCAATAAGAAATTATTTTCCAAAATATGGTTAGGTGTATAGGATTATATTTATAATAATCTTATTCATTATTGGATAGGTTACATTCCATATGGAATATCATAAAATAGATATTTAATTAATCCATCTTATTTAATACCTTATCAAATATGTAATTTGTCCAAATTTTGAAATCCCATAGATAAATTATCTATAGATCTTATTCCCTAGAACTTGTGTTCCTAATTTAATTCAACCTTTTTAATAATCCATTCCTTAATATTAAAAAATATTTAAGATAGACCAATAGTTTTCTCTTCATTATCAATATATATATCTAATAAAAATAGATTTATCCCACTAGCCTTTTATAGATAAATAGAATTCCTTCATTATAGAAAAATATTCTATGATCACTATAGTTAATTTTATTCAAGAAGGGATATTTGAAAATTACATATATTATTGGAATTGATTAGTGTCAAAAATCATTTATGTTGTATTAGATATACATCAAATATTTAGTTTCCACCTAGGTTGCCTCAATTTATATTAAATAAAAATAAATGACAATATAATGTTTTTTCGATAAGTAGATTTTAATCAAATTTAGAATTTTGATTGGAGAAAATATAACATAATTTAACATATTTAGATACTACTGATAGGAAATTTAATAATCAATCTTAGTTTATCATTACAAAATTGCTCCATTTATATCATGGTTATACTAATTAATCATTGGTAGTATCAAGTATGAAAACCTTCAAAATAAATATTTTAAAAAAATTACATGGTTTTAATAATTGAATGCATAGAAACATGTCAAGACCACTTATCTGATCTCATTTATGATTTATTATTCTCAAGATTAATAATGATATCAACCATTATAGTGAATATAACAAAATTATTTGGTTTTTGTCTTCCTATAAATTATATATTTCTAGATAAACTCCTCTATCTAAACATAGTGAATTTTATCTTCCTATGATAAGTCATGGGAATTGTAAGATCCTGGACAATGTGAAGGTAATTATTTTTTTAAATTTTGGTTTAAAACTCTTAAATATGGTTAATATATTGTTTATTAGGTGCATGTGGATATTCATGGGTGTTTTGAGTGTTTGGGACACAAAATAAAAAATATGTTTTTCATTAAGTGCATGTTTCACAGTTAGCACATTGTTAGTTTCAACCATGAGCCCAAACCATGATAGTTAGGAGGAGGGGTGAACGATTACTATAAATAGTTTCAGTGGGAGATCCAAATCATGAAACCTTGAATAGAGGCGTTCCGCACAATTGTCACATGGTTTTTCAAACTGTTCAAGCCTCCCCAGGTAATCATACGACTTAACCCCTTTTGGTTAGAGGAAGATGCATAGTTTGTGCATGGTTTGGAAAACTGTGTGGCCAAAACAAGCACAACACTAAAAATATGAAATTACCAAAATTTACCTCTTGATTTTAAGTCTCTCACGTGATTTTATTTTCCATTCATCCCTTATCAACCCTAGTGATGAACTAAAGATCCAAAATCATCCCAAGGGTGGTTATCATTCGATTCAAGGACATTTGGAGTTCCATTGGTTGAAGATTGAAGCTCTAGGTAAGCATAACACTTATTATGCTTCTCTTTTCCAAATTAGGGAATGTAGATTTGTTCTTCTTCTTCTAAATACCTACAACACTATTTTTTTAGAAGATCATATGTTGGGTCTTGAAAGGGTGTTATAATACAAACCTAAGGCTAAGGTTAAGGTTGCGTTCATCTTCAGATTCATGGTAAGTGGTATATAAGTTATATCACATAGTTTTTTTACATTTTTTCATACATTGTTATGATTTTGACCTTATGTTTCGGTTCTTTTCATTCATTTAAATGGATTTTGTAAAATGGTTAGTTAAATAATGAATTGATCCCCCTCTTGATCCTAATGGGATAAAATGAGGTCAATTAGACTGATTTGGGGCCCCCATGTGGTGAGACACATTCCTAAACATGGAAAATTATAATATTAAGTATATATTTTCTTGTGATAAAGTAGATCCCAAGATATACATGTTGATATGATAGTTGATATGAAAAATTGAATATTGATGGTGGTGTATAGACCTTGATAATTTGATAGGCGAGGCATAATATGAAATGGGTTTGATGAAATTAAGTTTTTGTGATACTTGCTTTATGAATTTTACTTTAAATTCACAAGTGGAATAATACATGAGAAATGGTGAACATGTTAAATGGGTAAATACATGTAATTTAGTAAATTTGTTAAATGGTTTAATGCACATGAATTTATGAATATGTTAAATGGGTTACTGTATTCAATTTTATTGATTATGATAAATGGGTTAAGGTATATATTAGGAAATGAGATAAATAGACCGTGCTAAGTAAATTTTAAATCTTAAAATGGGCTAAGGATTGATGATGAATTATGTATTGATTGAAATATGAACTATATATGTTATGTGTATTGATTGTGAATTGTTTATGATAAGGTACATGTGGTTGATGGATATATATAAAAGCATGTTCACACGGATTGGTTGTTGCGGGGTATTGTAATTCATCATATACTCCCATGGGTTAGGTCATAACGAGGATCTAAACCCCACCCCATAATACATGGGTTAGGGAATGGGACTAGGGATTTATTCCCATAGTGGATAAATTTGATAAAACTACCTGGACCAAAGCACCAAGGTAAGTTTATTCTGTTTGTTAATGTGATTTTTAACCTTGTGAGATGAGAAACTTGACTTATCCCCTTATGTAGAGTAATTTAACTGGCTAAGGCTATTATGAAAATGATATAAATTCATTACCCATGGAACACATGATGAAAATTAAGTTAGTAATGAAAATGGAATAAATGATGGAAATGGAAATAATTATGGAAATGTTTAAAGTTAACTTTGTTAGTAAATGGTACCAGAGTTTCCTTTCATTTACCTTGTACTTTTATTTAATACTTGCATAAAATATCTATTTAGACTAAATATTTTGTAGACACCATTGGTGGTGGCCTACTGATTTGTTCTCATACCCTGCTCGAGCTACTATTCAGTACCCGAGTAGAATTCATGGTTGCAATTTAGAACTAGTGAAAAAAACTTTATTCTAGGGAGTTGATTTTAGCTTTTTATTTGAAAGGATAATGATACAAACCTGGAGTCAATACCCTTTTTGTAATTTTTTATGTTTGTCTTTATTTTTTACTTTCCTTCACTTTTGGAACTATTAGAATGAAATTGAATATTCCTTATTCATTATGTTTTGTACCTTTTTTGGGAAATGCTTTGGTAATGCATGTTTTTGGTTATAATTTATTGATTCATTGATTTTATATATTAATATTTTTTGTCTTACTCTAGTAAAGATGGTATAGTCTCCCCACATGGCTTATTAGACCCTCACTACTAGTTGGAATCCTCTGGCGTACGTGGAGATGCACTTGAGGTCACGTGGAGACTCAGCACAGAGCACCAGTTAGTGTCTCCTAGGTTAGGGATGTTAAAAAGTGGTATCATAGTGGTTATTTTCTAGTATATTATTATTTTATGATGTTGGAAGAGATGTTATGATGTGTCAGGCCTTGGAAATGAGATCATGATTTTGAGTAGCTAAACCATGCATGAGGGAAAACACAAGTCACCAACGGTGGGAATATTTGTTCTCGGTGTGTGTTGTTATGGTTGAATGATATTTCACCACATGGTGATGCACTTGTTGTGTGATATGACAATTATATAATATATTTCTCATCAATATATTAGAATTAGGTTATTCATTTGTTCATCATCATAGGAACCTAGGGATATAGGTGGAATGCTTCCCGATATGCACACATAGGATGGGTGTGTGGGACATGAAGGGAAGGATTCATTTTGCTCTCTTTAAAATTTGATGAAAATGATATTTAATAAGAATTATTTAAATGTTATAATGGAAATAGTGTTAAATAATGGTTGAGAAATTTTTCTAAATGAAGTGTTGAAAATGGGTTAAAATTTTTGTTATAACAAGTTGTAAATGTGGAAGTTGTCTCAAAGAAAAAGGGTATATGTTGTGATAGTGTAAATGGTAGAATGGGTATATAATAAAAATAATTGTTGTTTTGTGAGTTATTTTAACACAATATTACCATGTCCCATGGTAGGGATGGTTTAGGGTAGCATTAGAGGTGTGGTTATGACTGTTGGGATAAGTGTATGTGGAGTGGGTTATTTAAGGTAGATAGTGTAAAATATTTCCATCCATGTTTTAATCCTATCAATAATTCCTTGAAGTTTCTATTCAGGAAGATGTTTTTGATTGTAATCTTTAATTAAATAGGGATGTTTGAAACATTTGTTAAATGGAAAGTTTTAAATGTTAATGTCTGAGTTTAAAGTGATGAAGTTAATCTTAGAAGGGTGTGTAATGATAGAAATTTTGGGTAAACTGGGTAGTGGGTATTCCTTGTGTTGTTGATCTAGCCTGGGTATAGGGCACCTGGGCATTTATATTTCACTAGTTTGAGAAATTAGATTTGGGTTGTGAGGCCTTGAGGGGTTGTGAAATGTGGCATATGAGATGTTCTTATGGTACCCTCGGTAGGATTTTGGCCTTTGGATAATGAGGTGTTTTTTAGTATTGTGAGTGTGGAAACCTTTTTGGGTGATGATCATATGGAATTTATGTTGTAATTAAAGGATGGTGCATGGGTTTTGGTGACTTTCTTGGATTGTGACCTTATGGGTTATGTTTTTCATTTCAGAAAGGGTGTTTGGATCGCAGTACCGTTGAATGTGTACAATCACCTTTGGTGTGGAACCTAGAGTAAGTGGTCACTTTGGGTGATAGGAACAGTGTGTATCAGAACATGGGTGATAATGATTCTATTTAACATCATTTTATTGTGGTTTTATATGAATATCGTTGAGATAGGTCCAATGTATTCCATTTCTCATGACTTTAGTTTAAGGAGTTGGTATCATTTGACCTTTGAAGTGACATATTAGATATATCAGATGGGGTTTCTAGTGGTTTTTGGTGTGTATAACATAGGTGTATGTTTTAGATATTGGAAGTGGAGCACAAAAAGTGTTTCCCAGTGTGGGTTCAACCTATATGGATAAGTGGGATGGTTTATGGTTTTGGTGATGTAACTCGAGTTGTGGTTATGTTTTGAATTTTTTGGAAAATGAGGGTAGCATCAAGGGGGGTTGTCCCAATATTAAAGGCGATTTTGTATGTGAATCATGGGTGGTTGCTTCAGAAGTAAAATTGATGCAGGACGGGTGTCGTTGTTTTTGGTAAAAGTGTGTGGTTGTGCCTTGGTTTCTTTCTCAGTGAGCCACTTGAGATATTATAGTTGGTTGTAAGATTCTTCTTGAAGGTATGGTTTGTTTGGGTGTCTGAACCATCAGTTTTGATAATTATTAATTAATAAATCAATGTTGATTTATGTTTGGAAAGAATATAGTGACTAGAGAAGATATTAATTCTTTTTTTATAAAGATGACACCTGATGTGAGGGTGGTCATGTGGTTGCGCTTGTTTGTATGAACATATTGGTTATTGGGTGAGATGTTGGGGAGGACTTGATACCGATGAGGATAAAGGACCAGGAGGCATGGTTGGGTGAGTAAGCTGGTTTTTGGGCCAGGATATGGTGATTTTTGGATCATGTGATCTAAATTCAGTTTTAGTGTCTATTTATAGGAATATTTGTGTCCTTGAGGTCTCTGAGTGGGTATGGATGTGAGCATGTGTTGGAAAGTCATGATGATTTTTTGGATACGTACATATGTGAGTCAGGAATAAACACATGTTGTTTTCTGTGAAACCATTGGAAGGATCTAGGTATGTGAGGGACTGTTTTATTCTCGATTGGTGTGATAGATATTTTTTTCCATTACAAATCTATAGAGTCATGTTGGAAGAACATGAGTGGTGTAATTATGGTATGTCATATTTTTTTGTTTCACAACTTATTTATATAGAGTTATGAAGCAGTGATGATTTTTCTTGGTAAACCCACTTGAGTGGTGGTGGCTAGGTGTTGATGAGATGTTATGGGTAGGGAAGCCTAATATTTATGACAGGTCATGGTTTCCCTATAGTGGTAGGTGGTATCAATAATAAATAATTATTTTGGGTGTTTTTAGATGACTTCTTATCATACTTTTAGCTAGAGGTGATCACGATCAACATCATGAAATCTTCCCAAGTATGTTTAGAAATCTATGGATTTACACCTAGTGACATGAATGTGTTATGGTTAGATATGGGAAATCATATAGATTACTCTATGGATCGGTATGTGTATAGATATATGGTGGTATGTACACCGTCTACCATCATGGGTGAGGTCCTTGGGATAGACCAGGTGTCGATGATCACCATGGGTGATATTCTTAAAAGTTAGAAACAGGTCTTGGGTGATGTTTTTTTGTTATTTTGGGGAACTCCAAATGACCACGTCCATGTTTTGGGGTTAATCTTATGATCCACGAATGAACCATGGGGGTTAGAATTTACTATTAAAGGTGGTGATAACAACACTCATAAGGTGGGGAGTGATAATTTAGTCATGGATGTGTGGAGTAGAGTATGGAGTTATTGTGGGGCCATTGGGATATCAATGAAAAAACTACATGGTGCATGTGAAATACCAAAAAAAATGGGGCCAAGTGGGACTTGGGTGTTATGGTTGAATGATCCAAGATTTTTATTTGGTCTTAGGTTAGTTCCAAATAAAATTTTATATTCCTTTGTTAAGGTCATGGAAGGGTAGGTTGTGTTCTAGAACCTCATTGGTGGTCAGGTATGGACTCTATTTGGTGGATTTGGGTGACCATGTAATTTTCTTAAGTGCAGTGTCATCTTGTTCAATTGTGGTTTTGGTGTTCCAATAGTGGAGTTGAGTATTTTTAGGATAGGTCAGATGAGGACAGGTCTTTGCAGTTAGGAGAAAGGAATAGATGAAGTGAGTTTTAAACCACCTTCAGTGAATGTTTAGAGTCAAAATTACATTTTCATGTTTAAAAATGGGTTTTGAGTAAGAACCAATTCATCCATGATTAATGTATACATGGTGTTATCACTCTTGTTTGGAATTTTAATGGGTGCGATGGAGCATGATGATGTCCTGGAGAGTAATGGGTTCCTTGACAGTGAGTTTTAAAATAAGTAAATGAATGATCCCGATATGTGCATTAGATGATAGTGTGAGGACTTAAACAAGAAGTATCTTATAGAATGTGAAGGAGTAATGTGTGGCAGTGGAAGGTGGTTGTTTTGGGATATTCCAATTGGGGTGTTTATAAATAATATGATAAGATAAACATACATGTTTAGTTAGGACCCACCTTCAGTTCAGAATTCTTTGTGGTAGGTAATTTTAGAAGATTAAGATGAACTTGAGAGAGTTCAAGTTTCTCTTATCCCTCAAATGGATTGTGTAGGTATGTTCTTTTAGTTGGTTTGGATGACAATGATAGATGCTAATTTTGGGGGAAGACCTTATGGATGTTTTGGCATAGTGAGTTTGGGAAATGCGTCAGGTATGTTGTGGAAGTTGAGTTGAGGTTTTGGTGGTCTTTTCAGTAGTGGAGGTGAAAAATACAAATATATTTTAGTGGTGAGATAGTGCATATGGTGGGGAGTACTGCAAAAGTAAGGTGGTATAATGATGATGTGACCAATGTTTCAGTATTAGATGGACTCGAGTAATTACTATTATGATGATTGAGCCTTGATAACAAGCATTGGCTTGGTTTGAACTAGTTGAGTACATTGAGTGTTTTGGTTGTGTTCTGGATGTTTGATTATTGGGGGAGGTCATTGTCCCGAGATTTGGGGACCGATGTGGGTCTGAATATGTGGGCCAAGCTAATTGGTCCATGAGTTTCAAATATGATCATGCTAATGGGGTTTAAATTGACTCTTCCATGAGGGTATGTTGATATGTATGATTCTTCCTTCTATTAAGAGTTATGCGAGGTTTACTAAGATTTCTTATAGAGTTCTTGTGATTTATATTGGGTTGATGTGGATGTATCCTATCAAGAGCATCCAATTCATTTTGTACAATATAGTGAGAAGGCCTTTTGGGGAAAGACCATGCCTCTGGTTTGAGTTTTGTGGGAGTATTGTAAAGTTAAGGAAGATACTTGAGAGAGTGAGATAGTTATGTTGTACAAGTTATCAAACCATTTATCCATGGAAACTCACTGACACCTAAAAGTGAGGCTCAAGGATGAGATGTTATAATATAGGAAGGTTTTAAGATCTTAGAAATTGTGAAGGTATGACCTTGTTTTAATTTTTCTTTATATCTCTTAAATTTGGTTAATAGAATGTTTCTCAGGTGTATAATACAACTCAAGGTTGTTTTGGGAGTTTTGGACCCAAAATAAATAATATTTTGGACATCCCATGAATTTTTCATGGTTTATGCATGGTTAGTTTAAACCGTGTTCCCAAACCATACTAGTCAGGAAGAATGGTTCATAGTTAATGTAAATCGTACGAGGGGGAGAGCCAAATTGTGAAACCTTGGACAAAGTCATTTTGCATGGATGGAACATGGTTTTTCAAATAGTGAATGAATCTCTAGGTAACCATGTGACCTAACCCCTTTTGTACAGTGGTAGGCACATGGGTTTCAAATGTTTTGGAAAATTGTGCATCCAAACCATGTACCCCATTAAAAAGTTTGAAATTAAAAAACTCCCCCTTGAGATTTTATGTATCTCACCTAATTTGCTTCCCCATTTTTCCCCTCTCAACCCGAGTGATAAACCAAATTTCCTAAATCATCCCAAGGGATGTTATCCTTCGATTCAAGGATGTTTGGAGTGTCGTTTGTTGTGGATTGAAGTTCTGGGTTAGTCTAATATTCCTCTTTCTTATATTTTCTGGATTAGGGATTTTAGATATTTACTTCTTCTTTTGAATCCCAAAAACGTTTTTTTTGGAAAAATTAGGTTGTAGATTCAAAAGGTGTTTGAATCTGAATCCAAGGATAAGGTTAATGGTCTATTCATCTTTGGATTCAAGGTTGGTGGTTAAGGGTTTATTATAGATTTGTGCATGAATCATTGAGATATTTGTTCTCTCCAGTTGTGGTTTTTATTTCTTTAAATTGATTTGGTAAAATAGTTGGCTAAATGTTGAATTAAACTCCCTCTAGATCCTAGTGGGATGCAATGAGTTTTTCTAGACCGATTTGGGGCCACCCATGGGGTGATCCACATTCTTGAACCTGGTAAATTGTAATATTATGTATAGATTTGTTTTGTGATAAATTAGATCCCATTATATACATTTTGATATGAAAGTTTATTTGAAAAATAGAATATTTATGGTTGTTTATAGACCTTGATAATGTAATATGGGATTTTTTGACTTAATATTAATTGGGTTAGATGAAATAAAGTGGTTGTGCTCATTGCCTTATGAATTGTACTTGAAATGCACAAGTGGGTTAATTTGTGAGAAATGGTGAACATGGTAAATAGTTAAATAATTATAAGTTGTTAAATGTGTTAAATGGGTTAACACACAAGAATGTGTGAATTTGTTAAATGGAAAATTGTATGGGAATTTGTTGATTATGCTAAATGGGTTAAGGTATAGAACAATAAATGGGATAAATGGAATATACCAATTAAATGGTAAATGTGAAAATGGGTTAAGGGTTGATGAAGAAATATGTGTTGATTGAAATGTGAATTATAAATGTTATGTGTATTGATTATGAATGTTTTATGAAATGTTATATGTCATTGATGGATATATATAAAATCATGTTCATATGTATTGATTGTTGTGGGGTGTTGGACTTGAGGATCTATGCCCACGGGTCGGGTTAGATAGGGGCTCTAAACCCCACCGCATAATGAATGGGTTAGGGAAAGGGACTCATGCACTATTCCTCTAATATATGCATTTGATGAAACTACCGAGACCAAAGCTTCAAGGATAGTGTAGTGTGTTTGTTAATGTTATGTTCACCCTAGTGAGATAGGGGAATTGAATTATCCCCTTATGTATAGTTATTTTACTGGCTAAGGCCATTATATAAATGATGTAAATTCCTAACCCATGGATCATGTGATGAAAATGAATTCAATGATGGTATAAATTATTTAAATTAAAATAATAATGGAAATGGTTAGATTGAACATTATTAGCTAATGGTACCCAAGTTTCCTTTTATTTATCTTGCAATTTGATTTAATACTCACATGAACTATCTATTTATACTATATATTTTGTAGACACCATGGTGGTGGCCTACTGAGTTGTACTCCTACCCTGATTGGGACACCATTGCGTACCTGAGTATAATTCATGGTTGTAGGTTATAACAAGGGAAAATGTCGTATGCTTGTGATTTGATTTTGGATTGTGATATGAAAGGATGATGTTCATGACTTGGAGTTGGGAACTATTTTGGGAGTTGGATGGTTGTATTTATTTTTGAGTTTCCTATACTTTTTTTCACTGTTCACATGGCATGGCATATTCATTGTTGGTTATGTTCTATACCATTTTTGGTAAATTTTTGATAATGCACGTTTCTAGTTATTGATCATTGATTCCTTTACTTTATATTTTTATCTTTTTTGGCTTACTCTTGTAAAAAGGGTATAGAATCCCCATGTGGATTATTAGACCCTCAATAATAGTCAACCGCCTATAGTTTATGGGGAGACATGCTTGAGGTCATGTGGTGAATCCTATTGGAGAATCAGTTAGTGGATTCTGGATTTGGGACATTACATAAATCATATACTAAAATTAGTTTATATTTATATTACTCTAACAATTTTAATAAAAACATGTCTCCTGTTTTCAAAAATATTGTTTATCATGAATAATATCATTTTATGATAGAGTAGTTAATATCCTATGTAGTTCTAGGATAATTAACTCAGATAAAATTGGTGTTTTAATTTTGATATTTTTTTCCTGTTATTAACAAATATCCTATATAAAAACACATGATGTTATGAAATAATATATTTTCATCATATCATAACATATATGATATCCACTAGTCATTAAGTTGGCATATGGTTACTCTTTCTTCTTTTTGAAATTTTTTTTCTTTGATGAAATCATAAATGATTTTCAATATATATAATACTCCTCATCACCCCCATTTTACTCCCATAAAAAAATTATATATGTGGAAATTTGGGTTTAAAAATACTTACATTGCATATATAAATGATCATTGAATACTCAGTTAAAATACACTATGGAAATCCCACCTAGGGGATCCTATATCATTTTACTAGGTGTATTCATTTCATAATCACGAATTCCTAAAATTTATTAAAGTAATCTCATGAATTCTATGAGTTTACCTATAGCTCCTCCATGGAATAGTTCATACGGTCTTGATGTCCAAAATCTATATGATTTTTATGGAACCGTTACTTATGAATTTTCATTTTCTAAAACATGATAAATTAGTTTCTTAATATACCCAGTTTCCTAGATCAATAGAGCCAAAAAAAACTACTATGGATATAAAAAATTAAAAAATATTTATTGATAAGGAATTATCATTCTATCAATTGGTAATTGAGTCATATACCTCATTTTTCCTTATTCATGGTTGGATAAAAATGATTCAAGAATAATTTCTCTATTAGTTAATTATGAAATACTATAACATCATTTATTCCAAAAATTAAATAAAGTATTTTTATTTCTAAAATAGGCATTGAGATAATTATTTAAGAAACACTCAATAAAAAATAATAGTTAAATTAAAATTAATTCATCATACAATACAAAAGTTGTGAGTTTCTATATACTAATCTATGAATTGAAATTCATAATTATTTTTTTTAAAAATCACTCCACTTATTTATATACATTCATGGTTCTTGGATATATATATATATATATATATATATATGGTAAACATATTATACTTTATTACATAAGAACTGAATTGAAATATAACAATGAATTAACCTAAATTAAATTCATTAGAATTATTCCCCTTCAATACACTGAAATTCCTTATCCAGTGAACTTTCAATACACTTGAAAATAAAATAGCCACCAACTCATTGTTCTCCATTTTATTCCATTTTTCTTATTTAAGGACATTGTAAACACACCATTGGATTTAAATCAACCATAGTATCTTCAAAATTATCTTTTATTATTTTAAATATATAGGGAGAGTAATGGCATATCCATTGATCCTTGTATTCTTAATAACATGTATTTAGATGATCCATGAGTGATTTATCCATTTTATTTATCTAGAGTGAGAAAAACATGCATAAAATTGGTTAAAAGGATTATAATATGAGATTTATGGATTATTTATTATCCAAATAGAATTCATATTTGGATAACTAATTAACATAATTATACATTATGAATCCATAATCTTTATCTTGGATCCCTTCTTACAATCAACACTAGTATAGTGCAGTGAAAATATCATTTATATACTGCCTATGTTTCTCCTTATCAAGTGAGACAATATGAAATATTACAGTGCATGAATCAATTTCCGTATGTTTTATCATCAACTCTTAGGACTAGTTAGTATAATTTTTCAATAGATTCAGAAATAATCTTCTATGTACCTCTGGTAGGCATCTTTTTCACCCTAACTCACTAGTTGTGGAGGTGGATCAAGGATAGGGGATTACAACTCATAATATTTTTTTTAATAATGGTTAAATATATAAAGTGTTCTAGAACTATAGAAAATTTATTCTTTGGAGGACATACCCAATGTTGGGGAATGATCATAACATTGTGAGGGATTTAATTAAATTTCCTTTCTAAAATATTTAATCCATATTTTTTATGTACATTATAATGATTACTAAGATATTTGAGATGTAATAAATTTTAAAATATTATTTGTAACTTACTATTTTTTAATTCCAAACATCCATCACCATTGGTCTCAGAATGTCCAGTCACATAGAGATTCTAGTGGGAAAGATCTACATTTCTCTTCACATAGTTGTGAATTTAGTTTATATGAGGTTCTCAAGTCTCAAACTCTTGATTCCAGTTTTAAAATCACATTCTTCACAAACAATCATGAATAAAAATTAATATAAACTTATCTTGATTTTCTAAAATTACCATAATATAAATATTACAAATCAAAAAACATCTTTAAAATCCAATAATGTATGGTTTAACATCTTTCAGGACCAATTATATATGAATTATTTTTGAAAATATTTTACAAAATCTTTCCATATTGTTAACATACTAGACTCCCTTATATATTTCTTATGGGTTATGTTAATATTTATAACTTGGTGAATAGAAATATAATAAAGGGGTGAGATCGAACACTCATTATAGGGAAAACTCAGCAATAAGTCCTTAATGGTTTCTTCATAAGTATGTGATAAAACATAAACCTAGTAAAAATATATTATTAAAAATAACTTGGAACAATAAGAGTTGTTCATAAGAGACATGATATAAAGACATGTAATATAAAAAGATAAAACCTAAACCATGTAATAAAAGTGTTGGAACATGAAACAATAAACATGATCCATAGAAAAAATAATATGCATAATGTTATGGAATATCCTAGAAATAAAGTATAAAATTAATCAATGTAACTAACTATGGAGAAAATATCAAAAAATAGTTGAGTGAGAAGCACTAACAATTATTATAAACATAAAAGAGTAAGAAAAACAACTATGTTCCCATAAAAAA
Source organism: Viscum album (assembly GCA_963277665.1). NCBI lineage: Eukaryota > Viridiplantae > Streptophyta > Magnoliopsida > Santalales > Viscaceae > Viscum > Viscum album. The sequence goes on along the minus strand of OY728139.1, from coordinate 1,325,448,365 downwards.
ATGGAGGAGGCAGAACATCATGATTCCCATAACCATAGTTGAGTAGGAAACACTAACTGGTTCCTATAAACATAGTGGAGCAGGAAATACTACATGATTAATTTAATCATTATGTTGTAGAAATAATTAAAATATTCCCACTAATATAATGGGGCATGTATCACAACCTTATTTTCACCAACATATTATAGAAGGCATTACATCCTTATTCCCATAGTGGAGAGATCATCAATACTCGATTACAATAATCAACCAATTATATATAGATCCTTATCCAATGAATTTTAGGGATATATATAAAAATAATTATTGCAAAATAATCATCCATACATATATCTTCCATTAGTAAGTGAAAATATTCATACTATCAACATATCTTAATTAACTAATGAAAAAGTGATGGGCTTCATGAAAGTAAATTAATTTAATATTCCATAATACATATAGAAAAATATGTTGGATGATGTTTTAAAAATTTAAATACTATATCTTAATTAGAATTAAGGATTTTTAATAGATGAAAAATAACCATTTATGATCTTTGGATAAATCACTTGAATAAAAATAATAGAATATTTTTAGCACCTCTGATTTCAAGTAAACCATTTTTATCTTTTTTAAGTATGTAAAGTGTTTGGGTGAAGTCTGGGAGGGTTTGGAAGACCTTTGGTTTGTTTTTGGAGCTTTTATAATGGTTTGTGGTTAGTGAAATTTTTTTGGAATCCATGAAAATCCTACATGAAACCATGCACAGTGAGACATGGGCTAAGAGGAAGGCACACAGTTAGGCACATGGTTTTTTCAAATTATGTGGCCCCCAAGTAAAAGCCCTGTAAAGTGGGAGAGTGGGAATTTTCATGGTTGGAACATGGTTTGTCTAACTGTGTGGGACAACCATGTGAGGTCCCCCATGAGTAAGAGGATGGTGCATGATTAGCGCATGGTTTTCCTAATCGTGTGACTTACCCTATATATTTTAAATATTATATCCTTAAAAGGTGAATCTAACACTTTTTTACCTATAATCCACACATTTTTTCTCCTAATCGACCATAACTCAATATTTCTTCATTTGAAAGGTTATGGAACACTTCCCCATAGAATTTGAAGAGATTATGAGGATTTTATTGGTTTATTGAAGCCTGATTCCCTTGGTAAGTCTCCTTTTGTGGTAGTTTGTAGATGGGTTTGTTAGATATAACTTCCTCCCTATCTCAGATTCTTAGATCTAGTCCAATGTGGATAGATACAAGGTTTTTTAATTAAAATCATTATTATATTTTTAATTTTTTATCAGGGGAAGAGATCTAAAGAGGGATTTTAGAGATTCAACACAGTTTTGTGGGCGTTTTCAGACCGTTCTTCATTTTCTCCATAATTCCTGAGGTAGGTGGATTCAATCTTGAATCCTCTTATTAGAACTTGAAGTCTTTATTTGAAATTGTTTATATTTATTGAAATTTATAGTGAAATTTATATTAATATTTTGGTAAAGACGTTCTTTAGTGACAGTCTGTGGATTTGTGGAAATTATGTAATTATGGTGAATAATGTTTTGTTGAATGGTTTTAAAATATTGATTTTAAAAATTGCTTTTTAGTTTTATCTATAGAAAAAGGTTCTATGAAAAGTTTTTTAACAAATTTTTTAATTGAAGTTGTTTTGTAATATGTTTTTGTCATGGTTTGGCATAATGGGTTGGCATGTGTTCATATTTCATTTTATAAGGGCCATTTGAAATATGACTTGAAACTTGGTGCCAAATGTGTAATGGAACATGTGATTTAGTTACCTTGTGATGTCTTGGTAGATTAATGAGAAACCACTCATGAGTATGAAACAATTATAAAGAAGCAATCATGTGTGGGTACATGGGTATGTGGATTGGAATGGGAGATGCCAAAAATGTATATGAAATGTTTTAAATTATCTCATGGTTGATTTCCTGAGAAACGTTTTTGGCATGGAAGACTAGTTTAGTATTAAATTTCATGGTTTTTATATGAATGGGTTTTTTCTTTTAAATAATTTTTTTTGCACAAATGTGAAAACATGTTTCTATCCTAGTTGTATGTGTAGAGAATTTATTTGGGGAAAACCCACTAAGTTTCACTAATCACCCCAACTTTAGAAATTTGGTGCTTTTGTATATATTGTTTATCATGACACTGGAAAAGGTAAAGTATCACACTTCTTTAGTTTTCTTCATGATACATGGGATATTTTTTTGGGTTGGAGAATGAATCTTGTTGGGAGACGTGTATTTAGTGTTTTGGAGTCTTTGAGTTTTTATTTGTTTTGTCTTCCACTTTGTACTATGATATTATAGTCTTCTGATACTTGAGTTGAAAATTATTTTTTATTAAAGAAAACACTTTTGTGGGAAAAGTGAGAAACCATAGGGTCCAGCAAAACACCCAAACAACCCCAATCAAAAAACAGAAAGAAACAGGATCTACCTCATTCAAGCAACAACAATAACCACCATCCATATGCGGGTCACTCAGCGATCCCATGCAAGCATGGTCCCTCCCGATGTTTCCATCCCTCCAAATTAGACATATCCCAAATGGCCTGCAAAGGTGATGGAAGAGTGATTTATCCCAATGAAGATGTCCAGACTGCACTTCCCAAATCAGTTCGGGGGCGAGGACTCATAATAAAAGAAAAAGTTACCAAAACATAGCCTTAGCCTATTATTTCTTTCCTCTCTATAAATATTCCAATTAATTATCCATACCTTAGCATCAGGATCTTCCCCAATAACATCTTCTAAATAGTCCTCCATTTTTTCCCATGTTCAGATATATTCTTCTTTGCTAATTTTCTGATCGTTGAAGCCTATCATTAAGATCAAATCCTTTCTGTCAATCCACTTAGCCTGCTCATTGTTGACCTCCACTCTTACATATCTTCCCATCATATCAGCCTCTTCCTGTGGAATGTCAATATATAGAAATTATTCTACCATATCCTCCTTAGAACAAAGGATAGGTTCGTTTATGTTCTTTACCTTTCCAGTATATCATCCCATTTCATTGATGTTTTCCTTGTTTAATACCTGAGAATCCTCCTTCACCATGTTGAGCAATAAAACCGGCAACATCTTCACAATGCGGGTCTCAAAGGTGGGGGAAGTGAGGAGTAATCCTTCTCCCACTTCTTCTTTTTAAGACTCATGTTGTTCTTTGAAATTGGTACCTCTTCATCCGAATGATCCAGTTCACCTAGGTTGGCTTCCTCCAAGACAACCTCACCCCCACCCAGCTGCCTAACAATCAGTTCAGAAACAGAATCACTGTTTGACAGAATAAAAAGATTATTTTCATTGTTTTTATGGAAAGGGGTTTACTCCTCTTCCACATTCCAGGCCACTCTAATATCTGTACTTTCCAATACAGCAAACCGATTTGGGCAACATGGTATAAGATCATTAACCCTTACCATCACCTAATTGGTTGAAATGTTTTGAACTAGAATCACAGGCTCGCCAGAGTCGTGCTGGTGCTCAAGTCCCCTACCCATAAACTGAAGATTAAATATCCCATCCATGTCCTGGACATGATTATTTATAGTAGCATCATGACTCATAACTTTAGAGTGACCATTCTCCCACTTGCACGGCTTAGAAACATCTGAAGGAGTAGCCACAACATCATCATAGATGGGTTTCTTTCCTCCTAACCTCATCCAATCCTACCTGCACTCCCAAATCTGTGCACAGTATGTCATATTTCTTCCTCATTTCCTCCAGAACAGCATTTGGTATAGGTGCAGCAACCTCCCCTGAAGACAACCCTGACACCAGTGAGATATTGTCACCAATTGGGTTAGAAGGAGCCTGACAGCCCTGAGATAGGCCTACAGATAGGGTCTGGGCACTACTTTTCCCAGCATTAGGAATGGACACACCACCCCTCAATGGTACATCAATTGGAAAAACTAGGATCTCAGAGGGTCGGACACTCCCAGACCTCCTTCGACAACCATATTCATCATGACCCTGTCTATGAAAATATGAAAAGAAGGAAGTCCAAGATTCATAGAAAATCGACTGTGCATACCTGTAATCCTCTTCAACAACAATCCAGACGATCTCTGATAGAATTCTTGAGATATCCCTTTCAACACATATTCTTTCCGACATGGGATGCGACAAAGATTCTATCATTTGATCACTGCACACAAATCGTCCTATAGAGTTGCCAATTGATCTCAGCAACCCAAGATTCTGGAACGGGAGAGGAAGGCTGGGTAATTGAATCCAAATCGCTATATAGGGAGAATCATGGTTCATGTGAGCATCAAAAGACCAGAGAATCAAATGTAAAGGGAGACCAGAGAAAGATTTCATCTTTCTAGACCAAGCCCTACCCAGATCTTCTTCGTCAGCAAAAATAATAAGGAATTGGTGCGGACCCAGAATACCTACCAGCGCACGATGTTTCAAGCCCCAATCTGCATTGACCGCCTTGTCAATGTGCTCCACAAGAGGTCGCCACCGCGCAAATCTCACAATAAGAGCCAAATAAAGTAACACCGATGCTTCAGAGAATTCCTTCACCGAAACCGGAACAATAGGCTGACCTGAAATACAACCAGGGACCTTCGGAGCAACTTGGGTTTCAGGGATGAAGAACCACACATCCGACGAGGATATAAAGAAGTCACAATATCTCGATTTCACAGCTCCAGGATCGTGAGTAGGAGGCAAAGACCCCTCCCCCCCATGGGAGGAGGGGTCACGACGGACATCATCACTGTAGGGTTAGCAGAGCGCCATCGCCATCGGGAACCCGCCATGAAAATCACCTAAGGACATGCCAACCATGTCATCCAATATAGTATCTATTAATGTTTTGTTATAATATCTCTGGTATTTACTTGAGTTGTTTTAGATTTTTATCATGAATCATGTATTAGTATTTTTTTAGAAATTTTGGTTGGGTTGTTTATTTTAAAAATGGTAAACCATACCTCATCTGTTAATAAAGACCTTGGAATTTCATTCCAACCTTTGGCACTTTGAGGATGTCAATAACGGAAAAGTAATGTCCTTCCACCTTCTTAGGATAATGTGGAGGTGAAAAGTGTTAAAATATCCCTTTTATGAAAGCTTTGAAAACACAATAAAATGGCTTCCTTAAAATTAAATACTTCATTTTGATAAAACAATTGAAAATAAATTCTAAAAAATATAGTTTTCAAAAAAAATCATATAAGGGAATTATTCTTCTTAAACTTTCATTGAGAAGATATGGATATTCTTGAAAATTATTTTATTAAAACAAAAGGCTTAAAAAACTATTCTAAAATAAAGATTTATATTTAACAAATAAAAATTTTACTTTATAAATATCTAAGAATATTTAATTTTATTTCGAAAATCATAGAGAGGTAAAATTATTAATAAATTCATTTTAAAACATGGAAAGTAATAATAAAAATATGAATTCCCATTCGGTGAAAGAAACCATAAAGGAGGATATAGAAAAATATTAACATAATCATAAAATAACATGTTATGCCTCACATAAAATCTCCATTCCCCCCATAAAAGGGAGAAAATACTTTAAATAAATTATTAGGTTGAAGAAACCAAAATTGTAAGGAAGAAGTTCATAAAGAATAATTATATCTCAATGAATGCATTTGAGTTAACAAAAACTCTTACGAATTTGGTATCTTTTGACTTGAAATTCATTCAAAGAAAGTATATAATATGGTCCTTAAAACCCTATGAATTAAATGAATATGGAAAAATATATTCATTTGGTAGTAATCACACTATATAAAATATATCAGGGTTCATAATAAGAAATATGTCCCAAAGAAATAAATTTTAGATAAAGAACCTCTTACCATGTTTCCATACTCAGTTAAATGTGCTCTAAAATCCTATATAAAAATATAAATAACATAATTTTCTATTTCAAAACCTTATTTAGATATGTAAAATTTTATATACATCATTTTCTATCATTTATTTTGAATATATTATTTTGTTATCTATTATTTTTACCATCGAGTTTTTGTAGAATTAAATGTTTCATGAATGTTTTATAATGTCAATTTTGGTTCCCATTATTTGATACAAAATTTATCATTAATTGATCACTTATTTGTGTGATCAAAATGTATATGTAGTTTAGAAAATTAAAATGGATGGGGGGTGAAGTGCAGGTTTAAAAACATTTGTTTTTATCCTTATAAAAATCTACGTTTAAAAAAGTTAAACAAGATGGATTCATAAACCCTCTTTAGATCTTAACTACGAAGATAACTTGCTTATGATCTGATAATATGGATCCGATAAAGAAACTTAATACAAGTTTACATAAGAAAATATTATACCTTAAAGCCTATAGAATCTTATTTATCATAATATACATGTATAAGAAAGTATAAGAAGTTATAATTTATTTTTTTAATAAAATGTAGTGTAATTAAAACTTGTAACAAAATAGGACAAGTATAAGAAATATTTTATCCCAATGATAAGGGTATCCAACAACCGTGGATAAAGGTCCCTTGATTTATACATTCAATTAAGTCTGTCTTACCCACACTAGGTTAATCCCCCGATACAAATATCAGAATTTGTCTTGCTATCCCCGCAATCCATTGATCTTTAAGGTTACTAATACCTCTATCATCCTATCCCCAAAATCCCTCAATCTAAAGATTATTAGAACCTCTATCTTTCTATCCCCACAATACATTAATTGATTATCAAGAATCATGATCTCACTAAGTATGCTGAATAAGATGTTCATGACTAAACAAGATGTTCACAACATTTTCACAAGGTATATTTGAGCATAGCTTTCATAGAGTGTCACTTCATTCCAGAGATAAATATCTCTCAACTAAAACTCTATCTTGAGATTGTTGAAATGGATGGGTATTTATAGGCATGGATTCAAATGGTCAAATTCCTCCTCCAATGGTCATATTTTTCATAAAATTTTAGAGGGACCTGGACACATGTCACTCAACCAATGGTTAGGTTAAAACAGATTGGATGACATCATTTTATTTAATAAACTCTGAGAAAAATTAACATGCTTAGGAAACATTATCGATTTTAGAATCCAGTAATATGAAATGTTACTTTATGAAAAAGACATAACTATAAGAAAATAATTTAACCAGATTTGTAAGATATTGAAACAAAGAGTCTAGATACATTGAAAAATAGATTCTAGAATAATAGATAATCAATGTATGAATTTTGATGAATTTGGAATCCAGTTTATGAAGATATCAGGGTCTGATTTAGAGGAGATGAGAGTCTAATTTCTAAAGAAATTAGAGTTTGATTTCAAGAGAAATTTTAGCCTCATTTCAGAAGAAATCAGATTCTGATTTCAGAAGAAATCAGAGTATGGTTTTAAAAGAAATTGGAGTCTTATTTCAAAAGAAATAAGAGTCTAATTTTAGAAGAAATTGGATTCTAATTTCAGAAGAAACCAGTGTCTGGTTTTAAAATAAATCATATTTTGATTTCATAAGAAACCAATGTTTTATTTCAGAGGAAATCAGAGTCTAATTTCAGAAGAAATATAAGTATGATTTCAGAAGAAATCAAATTCACAATTCCAGGAGAATTGGATTCTATAAAATTATATAGTTCTGAGTTAGTTAAGGATCTGATTTTTTGAATTGCGAAAAATATAGTAAGAATTGGTTTGATAAAACATTAAATAAGAAAAAGTTAAATTCAAAAAATTTTCTTAGAGAATTAAAATTTTCCTAAAGAAATTGTTTTTTGATTTTCAAAACATAAAGTAATGGAAAAGTCATAAGAAAACTTATTGACTCAATAATCTCTCCCTTTTTGGAAAGCATATATAAATTTTCATAAAAGAATATAAGGACTATGTTTTTTATTTTCAACCAAAAAAGAAATACTTATCTTCCTTAGTTTACGGTCTATAACGAACACCACTAACTCCCCCTTGGTTTTGAAATCCCTAAGGATCGTATTCTTTTATTTCTTAGAGAAATTAATCTTTCTTACTTAAGAATTTATTATTTAAGTAATATATCCCTTACTTAAGAATATTCATTCTTAATATTATTTTTGATCATTATATTATCCCTTTTTGTGATTTTCAAAATTGAATGGAGGGAAAGAAAAAAAATTGTACCTGAAAGGTTAGGAATATACAAGACAAAACAATGGAAAGATAACAAATTTTATTAATATGAAATACTTTGTTACAAAGAAAAATATAAAAAAATATCCTAGTTTAAGAGAAAATGATTCACCCTTATTTTTATCCATTTTTATCAGCTTTTTCAGGGTAGCCTTCAACTTCTCCAATTCCTTATGATCATCTTCAATCTTCTTGATCAACTGATCCTTATCCATAATTTTCTTTTAGATATATTTTATTCTTTCTTTCTGAGACTTAAGAGTTTATACTTGAGGGTTTATCATTTCATCCTTTTATTTAAGTTTTTTACCAATCTATTCTCTGAGTTCCCTTTCTCTTTTCAAATTGAGAGAAACTAAATTCAGCTTCCCATTAAGGTCTTTATCTTCCAGTTGACGTCTAGTTTGATCTTCTTTTAGATTTTATGAAATATTTTTTGAAAGTTTCTTTATTCTTTCATTAGACTTATCAAAATAATCCTTGACTAAATCAGTGAAATCATCTATAATTTTAAGATCTTCAATCACTGACATAGACCACTTGTTATCTCTTTGCAAGATCTCTTATGAGCATCATAGATGATTTGAAAAGTTTTAAATTCAGCTTCAAGTTTGATAAAATGTTCTAGGAGAATGCTTGTTTAATATGACTTCTGATTGATGATTTTTTGAAGTAGCTGACATCTAGAATCAATTATTTTAAATAAATGAATTGTATTCACAAGATTCTTCAAGGAATAAACCAAAAAATCATATCATAAGGAAGATGAATATTCTAAAGTAGATTCTTTTGTTGGAAAGGGAACTTTATCTTGCTCATCTTTTTTTCTATTTGATGTTCCGACAACAACTTCCTTTCCTTACTATTTCTTTGAAAATTTATTATCAACAACCTGAGTTTCATTATCTTTATCTGAAACTTGAAATATTCTATCATCATCATTTTCAACTTCTTTATCAGAACCATGATCATTAATTTCCTTATCATCTTTTTCATCTATAACTTGTGAAACAATATAATCATTAATACTCTCACCATATGAAGGATTATCAACCTTATCCTGATCATCATGATTTTTCAGAATAGATTGTCCTTTTGAAATATCTTGGTGGATTCATCTTGGGAAGTTCTTATAGATTGCTTGTCAGAAGGGATCTCCTTCTCTTGATATTCTTTCACCATCCTTGTCATGTCATCACTTTCTCTTCCTCATCCTCCTATTCGTATTCTTAAACTATGGGTTTTGGAATTAAAACATATTTCATTCTCTTATATTCACCTTCAGATTCAATTGGAACTATATCTTTTAGGAAATATTGTGGCACCTGAACTTGTTCAGATACATTCTCGGTATTTCTAATCAAAGCATGAACATTCTCGGCTTCTAAAATCTTCTTCTTTATCTTATTATCTTTGGATTTCCTCTCAAGATTTTCTTTCTTTGAATATTTTAGGCCTTATACTCAGTAGTTTTTAACCAAAATTCTACATCTCCTTCCTTATTTTTCTTCTTCTTCTCTCTCTATTTGGAAATAACTTCATAAAAAAGTATTTTGTTTCATCATCTTGGGTGGAGCAGATACTGTCTCAGGTATTGGTGTTTGTTCTTTTTGTTCGGAATCTTTACTTTTTCTTTTATTTGGAGTTTTATTGGAGCATTATACTACTTCACCTTTCTTGCTGGTAGCTTGATCATCATTATCAGGAAGTTCAAAGAATTATCTTCTCTTAACACTAAAACCAATCTTCATCCTTCTTAGAGTATCATCCCTTAAGAAAGTAATATTAAAAACTTGGCCTTTGATATTAATGGAATTTTGAAGGATTCTAAAAATAAGACAACAATCTTCAATGAGATCACAAGATACATTATAATGTGAGACTTGATGGTTCCATTATTGATATTGCTAATGGTGACAATAATGTAATTGATGAGGTTTATCTTCCTTATATTCACCATGGAATCCACCACGACGATATCACATATCTTAGGGGAATCCTTGTCTCCCTTTCTCAGAATCAGAAAACCTTGCATCCATAGTGCAAGCAATCTATGATTGATTGAAAGATGAGTGATCATCAGTGTCTTTGCTCCTTTAAGTCCAAGGAACTCAATTTCCTTATCATTCTCAAAATAACCTTCCTTTTCTGGAAATATGTGTGAGAAAATACTACTTCTCCATCGTAAGGAATATCTAAGATACTAGTGGCCTTACTGAAAGACAAGGTATAAGTCTTTCTGTAACTCTTGAATGAAAACATTTCTCTTCCTCATTGTTAATAAAAAATGAACTGTATCATCGAATTCTATAAAAATTTCAACATAAACTAGATCTTGATTCTTCTCTTTGGATACACAAATAATTTCCCACCAATTCTTCCCAATGATTTTCGAAATCAAATAATCATACATGATAAAGAAATTAGGGTCCACCAAACTTTCTTTGAAAATTAGCCAATCCTCGAGTTCCTTGTCTGAGGCTATCAGAGTCTATAAGGAAAATTCAAGAGACATTATTTTCATAAGGGAAAAAATTAAAACTGAATGGAAAACTTGAATTATCACAGAGCTTCGGTGCAAAAAGATTGAGAAAATTGATGTGGTATGTGAATATTTGGTACTTTATATAGGCTTTTTTTTACGGTTCATATTTCAAAATCAATCCAATGGTTGAAATTAGCATGACATGATCTGACGGTTGATATCATTTTTGAAAAAATATTTATACGTTTTTGATCTTTTTGGGTTTTAATGAAAAATTGGATTTTAGGAAAGTGAATCTGATAAGGTTCTCTTAAAATAAGATTAGAAATATCAACATGAAAACATGTAATTATGATGATATTGATAAGGAGACATACCCTAATAATTTTTTAGAAATTTTTGTCAGTGTTGATATGGTTCCTCTTATAAAACATAGTTTCTAAAAATATATTAGGGAAAGAAAAAATTTTAGGTTCCGAAAATTTTATTTTCCAAAAATTGTAGAAAAATAAATATAAGAGTAAACATATATACTCCCCCTATGAATAGGAGTGACTTCATTTAAGGAGATAGGTTTCAAAAAAAAGTTAATATTGATGATTACCTTACGGTTATCATTCCCAACATTTGTTTAATGTATTCAAATCTATATCAGGCTAATGATTTTGTAAATATGTTAGCATGTAGGTATTTCATTCTAATAAATTGTAAAATAATATATCCTTGAGAATTATCTCCAAAAATTACTTTTACACCTTTCATATTGATAATGTTTTAAAATACGTTTTTGTTACCAGTCATGTTCTAGGAGGATCCATTATCCATGTACCCTGTTTTTTTGCACTTCCTTTGTTTTCTTAAAAATAAAAAGTTATAATTTCAAAATCCAAACACGTTTGGATCCAGAAATGTTAGAAAGTAAAATCTTAGGCATCTAAATTTGTTTAGAAAAATGAGATTTATGAAAACCTAATTATTGTGTTTTATTCAATGAAATTTTTTCTCCCAATTTCCACCACATTGACACTTAGTGCAAAAAAGAGCACTTTGGGGAACAAAATAGTTGTGACAAAAAACTGGTTTTGAATGAGAATAACTAAATCGAGAACTATTACTAAGAGTAAGAAGTTGTGAATAAATTTGGTTAAAAACATACTTTCCTTGGGTAAATTTTGAAAAAAAATTATTTAATGAAAAAATTTCAGATTTTAGTCTGATGAATAAATTCGTATCATCAATGTCATTAGTCATATAATATGATTTGGTCTCTAGAAAATTTTTCTTAGAAACACAATTTTCAATATCCTTAGGAAGTTTATCCTTATAAAAATTAACTTCGTTAAGGTTTTTGTAAATATCATCAAAATCAAGAACATTTTGAGTAATATCTTTTGAAAGATCTGATACTTATTTTTTTTAAAATAAATATTCTATAATTTTCATTAATAAGTTTTTATTGATCTTACTATATCCATTTTTAAGTAACATAGAAAACCTAGACACTTCTTCAAAAGGACGTAAATTATTATCTTATGAGGGGGAATATTCTACAACCGATGATTCATAATATTCTTCATTAGAAAAAATTTCATATGAATAAATATTTGTTAAAGATTCAAAAATATTTACCTTAGCCACATGACATTGGTTTTGAGTAGGAATTTTGGTCATAAAACCAGCATTCTTCTATCCAGAAGATTCAATATCATAAGATTATTAAGAAGAATCACCACCACTAGAACTCCATGTGTTATTAAATTTTAGTACTTTCTTGGACTTAGAATTGTAATACTTTTTCTTGGTTCTTTCAGAATACATATCCTTTATTTCTTTCCTTTTGAGCATAGAAAAGTCTGTTCTAATATGACCCTCCCTCTTACATTCAAAACATGTTACTTTTGAATCTTTATTATCCATTCTATTTTTCTTCTTATATCTATACAAAAAATCATTCTTTCCCACAATCTTGTACATTCATTAAGAAATATTGGAAAGATCATTCTAATAATGATTACTATCACTTGATTTAGATATAAGAGTAGATTTCTTATAATTTGATCTTGTAACTCCTTCAGGAGTCTTGTCTTTCCTATTATTTGATGTAGTAGTGAATGAAACACTACCATTACAATTATTTTTATTATTTATCTCAACATCTCTCTTCATTCTAGTTTCATTCTGTAGAAGAGTCCCAAATAACTCATCAAGAGTGATGTTTGAATCTTTCCTATTCTCATCAATTCCTAGTCTTTTTGATTCCCACCCATTGGGCATAAAATCTATTATCTTTTCCAAAATAATATCATCATTAAGGAATTTCTCACCCATAGACTAATGACTAATGATTATAGTCATAACACTTTTTTGAACTTTTCATACAGGTTCTCTATAAGGAAATATTAAACTTTGGTATTCATCTCTAAGCATAGATCTTCTTGTTTCAATGACCTTAGATGTGCCACAATTTTTAAATTCTAATTTCTTCCAGATGCTATTAACAGCTTCATAAGATAGAGTCTAGATATAGATATTTCTAGTCATAGAACATAATAGAGTATTGCGCACCTAAAAGTTAAGATGATACTTTTATTTTTCTTGATTGGTGAATTGTTTGATATCCTTGTCTGGAATCTTGTAGTCTCCAGTTGACACCACAAAGTTATCAACACAAGTATTGATAATAAAACAATTCATCCTATCTCTCTAGTATTCATAGTCATTTACATAAAAAATTGGGGTCTGGTAGGATTTATATTGTCTATAGAACCAATGTTCATTACTTCAATTATTAAAATAAAAACTTATCCACAAAAAGGATTAGTAAAAAAAAGTTCATAAACAAGGAAAATTATTTAGAAAACCGTGATTAAGTAATGTTAAGAAAGAAAAATTGAGTAAGAAAAACTATATTCAAGTATAAGTATTTTAGAGACCTGCTCTGAAACAAATTGTAGGATCAAAATGTATATGTATATTGTTATGTTACAAGAGGGGAGGGGGTGAATTATAAGTTTAAAAACTTTCATTTTTATCTTTAAGAAAAAATATGTTTAGAAATGTTAAACAAGATTGACTCAAAAACCCACTTTAGTTATTAACTATGGAAATAAATTTCTTAGGATCCGATAAGATGGATCCGATAAAGGATCATAAGACAAATTTACTTAGGTAATGATTCTATATTAAAGTTTATGAAATCTTTTTTATCAGAATATACACGTATAAGAAAGATATAATTTCTTTATTTAACAAAATACTGTAGAATTATAACTTATAACAAAATAAGACAAGTATAATAAATATTTTATCACAAAGATAAGGGTATCCAACAACCTTGGATAAAGTACCCTTGATTAATACTTTCCAAAAATTCTATCTTCCCCACACCAAGGTAAGCCTTTGATATGAAGATCGGAATCTGTCTTTTTATCCTCGCAAGCCCTCAATCTCTAAGGTGATTGATACCTCTATATTCCTATCCCCAGAATCCATCGATCTATAACGTGATAGGTACCTCTATCTCCCTATCCTCGAAAGACCTTGATTGATCAGAAACAATCAGAATCGTACTAAGCAGGTGGAATAATATTTTCACAGCTGAACAAGATGTTCACAACATTCACACAAGGAATATTTGAGAAGATCTTTCATAGAGTGTCACTTCATTCCATAGATCAATAGTTATCAATGAAAACTGCAGATTTAGCTCATTCAAATGGATGGGTATTTATAGGCATGGATTCCAATGGTCGAATTCCTCCTCCAACGGTCATATTTTTCAATAAATTTTTGAGGGATCTCTACATGTGTCACTCAGCTAATGGTTAGGTTTAAATAGATTGGATGACTTAGTTTTATATAATTTACTATAAGCAACAATAAGATGCTTAAGAAACATTATCATGTTTAGGATCAGATAAAATGAAACATTACTTTAAGAAAATGAGGTAACTATAAGAAATTCATTTAATTGGATTCTTAAGATATTGAAACATAAAGCCTAGAAACATTGAAAAATGGATTCTAAAATAATAGAGAATCATAGTCTGAATTTTGATAAATTCAGAATATGATTCCTAAAGTGATTATAGTCTAGTTTTAGAAGAAATCAGAGTGTGATTTAAAAATAAATCAGAGTATGATTTCAGGAGAAATCAAAGTCTAATTTTAGAAGAAATTGGATTCTGATTTTCAATGAAATCAGAGTATGATTTCAGATGAAATCACAGTCTCATTTCAAAGGAAATCAAAGTATGATTTCAGAATAAATCAAAGTCTGATTTTAAAATAAATTAGAGTATGATTTTAGAAGAAACCAGATTCAGAATTCTTGGAGAATCAGATTCTAAGACACTATAAGGTTCTGAATTATATAAGGATCTGATTTTTTTGAGTTAAGAAAAATATGGTTAGACTTTATTTGAGAAAATATTAAATAATACAAATGTAATGTCAAAAAATATTCTTAGATAAAGAAAAACTTCCTTAAGAAAATCCTTCTTAGAGAAATATAATTTTCCTTATGAAAATGTGTGTGATTTCAAAATATAAAGAAATGGAAAATTCATAAGGAAACTTATTGACTCAACATTAATGTACTAGAATATATTATGTATATTTATTTATAACACCATTTTCTCATTAAATAAATATTTTAGTTGTTTTTCATTAAAATTTAATCAGCGTCAGCATATTTCATTAATTTTAGCTAACTAAGATGTTATTTGAATAATAATTGAGATACATAATATAAAATTTTTAAAACCACAAATAAATAATGATATTATTATTAACATATTATAATATTTTTATATAAGTTTATATATTCATCCATGATTGAGTTTTAACATATTTTCAAATTCAGTGGTTATACCGACCCAAACAAATACATAAAATAATTAATAGATAATTATGGTTATGAAGGAGGTTAATTTTTTTAATAATGTCACTATTATAGAATCGTAAAAAATTTATATATATTTATTACTATAGTAAATAACGTTTGATTTTATTTTAATAAATAATAAAGAAACCTGATAAAGGAGAAGATACAATACATCGTGGAGGTGGTAGTCTGCAGAACACATAGACAATGTTATCATTTCCCAATGAATCATAGGAAATGACTTTGGATTATAGTTTTTGTACTCACAGTCCTAATTATATTATATATTTATAATTTATTCTTCAGTTATATATTTAAAACTCGTGAATATATGTGGTGGTGAAAAGAGGAATATGTCACCTGGGGTGGGTGGTAGTACACACAAATACACAATAAACCTTTTCTTATTTTAATAAGTGGATGGTAAGGAATAAATTTGTTTTTTCTATTAATATAATAATAGATCTTTTTTATAATGATACTAGGTTTATTATATTACTTTGTTTAGGATAGTTATTAAATGGAATTATTATAAATAAATGGATTATGATTAAGTAATACTCACTTTGGACCCATAGACGTCCTCTTGAAAGTCTCCTTATAAATAAAGGGCTTAGGAAAACTTATTTTGACTAGTGGATTTAGGTGTGGGATCGAACTTCTTGGAGATTAAAATTGGGTATAGTTTTAGTATGATACTCAAAGTAATGATTATGGAATGTCGGTGTGGAAGTGTTCTACTTTATAATTAAAGAAAAAGTCACTTTTTTGAATACCCATTTTTTCAATAGTGGCATGCTATAGTTCATTTATAAATGGATCTAAAATCATTATATAATATAGTGTGTCACGAGATAAGATCCATAAATCCTCCACTGCTCATTTTTTAACATTTTTTAAACATGTTTCAAGCCTTTTACTAAAGGATTTTTATATTTTACCATTTTTTACCGTGGAAACTAGTTTTTACCCTAGTGATTAATATTTTATTAAAAATATTTAGTAAATATTCTAATATAATTTTGATTTTATAATCCTAAATTTCGTCTCTAAATAGTCCAATTCAATTTCTAAATAATATAAAATAATTTTTTCTTTTAAAACATTTAATATATAAAAAAATAGTTTTTGTTAAAAAATGTAGTCTTTTCTATTTAGTGTTCTTAATTTTATTTAGTATTGAAATAAAATTAAAAGAATGTTAATTTATTTATATAATTGATTAAAAATTATATAAAATTTATTTTTTAGAATATATTACTGTATTTTATTCGATAAAAATTTCACTATATTAATGAAACAATTATTTGAAAATAATAGTTATTTTATAATTGTAGTTATTTTCTTTAATCATAGTAATCATTATTTTCTACCGAAAAATAAAATTGAACTTATTTAATAACATGACCGTGCTGATATAAAATTGTAAATCTAACTTGATTGATTTAATTTCTATATTTGATGTGAATTAATTTTTAACATAATTGAATAAAAATAGTTTATAGTGTAAAATATTAATTAAAGTTTCAAAAAAAATAAACATGGGTTTATGAATTTCAAAATGGTATTTTAAATGAGATATATTTTTATAATAAAAAGGATTAAAAAAGTTTATGTCATAATTCTATTATGATAATGTCATAAAAGTGATAGTATTTGAAAAATCGGTTGTTTTATTATTCACCTAAAAATAAATTATTATAGAAAAATATCAAAAATTCATCCTAACCTAATATTTAAAAACATAATTATAAAATGAATTTAATTTTAAAAAAATTAAACTTATAAATTAATAAATTTTTATTTTCAGCTAAAACATATAAATAAATAATTCTTTTTTAGAACAATCGATTTTGAAACATTAGATTCTCTTAATCCTTTTATGTTTATATTTATAATTAATTAAAATATTTTTATTTACTAGTGGTTTTATTATTATTAAATTTTCTTAATTATATTCATTTCATATTTTTCAGTTCATTTTAGTTCAGTGCTTCATGTGGTAGAATCTATTAAACATGGTATGAATTTAGAGAGAGTAAATATTCCATAAACATAGGGTGTTACATCCCCCTACCACTTAAATATATTGTGTCCTAACAATTTTAATTAGTACTCACTAATTAAATAATTAATAATATATATAATATATAAATAACATCAAATTTAATTAATAATGAGATACATACGAAACTATCCTAGTAAATACGAGGACACACTTATCCAAAACATGCTTATTTAAGAGTTTTAATAGATATGCCTCCCACAAAATAATTTTTATGATCTAGTTACCAACCAAATAAAAAATTATAAAAGGTTATAATAGTATCTAATAAAATCCATATAAATGAACCTATTAAAACAAAATCCTAAGATTAATTATACAATTAAGACTTTATTTAAACTTATGTTACTTTTTTAACCTTTCACATGATTGGATCATCCTTTTACTCTTTTAGTTTATCCTGCTTTTCTATGGTTATCTTCATTTTTGGTTTTCTAACATAAATCATTCTCAAATGACAATATATTTAAATCCATTATTATTTATTATAAATAAAATGTGAATTATCCAAATAATATCCCCCAAGAGTGTCTTTCCATGCATGAAGTCTTTGGCTCATTATGAATTGATTGAATATCAAGTCAATCATCAACCCAATTTTTTTCACAGAGATTATCCCTAGGTGAATATATTCCACATCCATACCCACTTTCTAATTGTCATCCCCACAATGTTAAATAACAAAATAGGGGGTTAATCATGATATGATAGATTAAAACAACCATACTTTTATCCTTTGTTTCATCATTAAAGAGAACTATTTTCCCTCTCACCATCCCATATAAAAGAACATATTAATGTTAAAATATGTGTATGATAATTTTTTTACTTGTTCCTCCCTCACTGGCCTATATTCAAGGTGAATAGTATGAAAATATTCCAATTTACCAAATCCAATAAATCACATTGTAGTTATAATGATGATAAATTAATCATTATCCCTCTTTTACAACCTTTCACAATTTCAATGCTTACTAATTTCCTAAAAGATGTGTGATTGCTTCTCATTAAAAATATTATTTTATTTATCTAAAACACTTCAAAATATTTTCACACATATGTATTCCATGAATCTCTATCTTCATCCAATTGATGTAATAAACTTCTCCACATACTAACTGGTTTACAGAGAGTCCTTTTGAGAACTATTTTTTCATTCATGAACTACATTAATCCCTACACAAACTACCTTACACTAGATAATATGATTAATTTATAGATTTTTTTTTCATCATATATGGATGGTGCCTCATAAACCCTTTCTCCTTATTGAGATATAGTTCTCCGCAAACTCCCCCTGTGAATGTATCTTCTTTGTGGAATTCCTCATTTGAATGTTGAACTACTCTGAGAAATTCTTTTGGACTTATCATAATTATACAAACAATAATTATTTTTAACTAAATTAAATATTCTAAATTAATTGATTAGGTTCTATGTATATACGGAAAGAAATCTGAAAAAATTAAAAATCAAAATCACCAAAAACTCTATTTTGGATTTTCCATCACCATTTATGGATCTCGCTATATGGTTCTCATAGAGCATGATACCCCTTGTGGAGGCATCAAAAACACCGCCTTCACCAAAAAAATAAAACACACTTTTTGTAATACACAAATTCATAGCCTCTAATAAATAACATGACAACCCTTTGAGAATTCCACTAAAACAATTCCTTCATCCGTAAATAAAAAATACCTTTTTTATTATACAAACATTATTTATGGTTCATATAGTAAACCTACAATATAGTTTGAATGTATTTTAAAGAAAACAACAATGAACTAAATTAAGATCTCTATGGTAAACCTATTTTTCTATTTAGTAATCCTTCATTTTACAAAAAACAAATCACGATTTTGAAGCCCAAAAATATGGAAAACACTAGGAAACTACTCCACCTTAAAAAATCATCTTTAGTAGAATCCATGTTTAAAGTTTTTCAACCAGATATTTCAATTAATACAATCAAACCAAAAATACCAAAACAAAACCTAATGGATTTTTTCTCAAAAAGACCCCCTTTGGGTTTATTGACATCACTTCAAAAACTGCACAAATTATCATTTTGAAAAACATGCACACAATTCCTACATCAAACACCATTCTCACTTTACAATACCACAAATTGATTAGAGATTTAATAAAAACACACCCTAATCCCACACGGTCCATACTCAACATGAGGAAAATAATATCATGAATAATTATGAATGAGTCACCTTGTTCTCAAAACACCCATTCACAGAGTACTGTTTATGCACTTGTGAAGACCAACTCTATATCTTCACTTGGAAATTAATTTCATAATGAACTTATCTCATGGTTTATATTCCTTAAATGAGAATCATTATCACTATTAAATTTATACATCCCCTATTTCACTTCTCCCCTATCATCTTCTCCACCTATCTTGATCAAGGCATTTTCTCCCCCTCTATTTATGAATCCAAAGTTTAATCCTTTGTAGTCTGAAGCATGGTACAAAACACATATACTCACATATGGGATAAAATCATACCTCTAAGAGAGTGGGATCTTATACACACTATTCATGTATAGGGAGTTAAATGATCTCCAAGATCCATTTGATGACGTTCAAGTGACTCTTTGGTTAAGGCCATCATCCAAATATCTACAACCTATATTTTTATAGGGAAATTATCATATATCGAAAGAAATTTATCCACCTTATCCTTTATAAAATGATACTTTATTTCTTCTTACAATGTCCATTAATGAGAAACATGATTTGTTCTACTATTTATAGCACTTGATTTATCACAATTGATTCCAATCAGTGACATAACTTCAACTCCAATATCATTAATTCTTT
This sequence comes from Viscum album, assembly GCA_963277665.1. NCBI lineage: Eukaryota > Viridiplantae > Streptophyta > Magnoliopsida > Santalales > Viscaceae > Viscum > Viscum album. The sequence goes on along the minus strand of OY728139.1, from coordinate 1,325,427,929 downwards.
ACTTCATCCACAGTAACTCTATTCAATCTTGAGTAGCAAAAATATATTCAGATTTTACAGTGATCAATGAAATAATTATTTTTTATTTTTTATCCATGGAATACATATTATTCCAATATAAAATACACTAGCTAAAATTGATTTCCTATCATCCTATAAAACAGACCAATATACATCTATATAACCCAATAACTCTTGATGATATTTTTCATTGTATAGAAAATTGAAATCCACTCTGCCATTAATATACTGATGTGTTTGTTTAAATTAAATCAAGTGGATTTTCATGGGATTAATTTGATACCAAGCCACCTTTCATGTGGGAAAAACAATAGTAGGTCATGTCACCGGTATATACAATATGCTGACAATGATTTATCTATATTATGTTATATTAACTACTTTTCCTTCTTCATCACTTGAAAATTTCATTAATGTATCTACTAGAGTTTTCTTATCATTGTAATTTACTATTAAAAATCTTCTCAAAACCTCTTTAGAATATTTTTTATTTCCAAATAAAAATCCCATTCCTTCCTTGAATTACCTATAAACCAAGGAAAATGGTCTCTTTCCAATCATTGACATTTCAATGATACATTTAATGAATTATGAAAAAAAATAATTGTGCTTTGTGTGATACACCAAAAAATATGTTATTAAAAAAATTATAGCACCGTCATCCTTAGATCAGTCTCATTATTGAAATAGATATTTTAATCAACTCCACTATGCTAGAAACCAAACTTATTCAAGTGTCAATCAAGTCTTCCATATCATGATCTCTGTGATTTATTCAATCTATATATTTCTTTCTTAAAATGAAAAAAAGTTTCCTCATATTCATGGAAAATAAAACTGTATGTCTATTCAATATAAACCAATTCCTCCAAAACCCAATTCTGAATTTCTAGATTGATTCCCTTATGGATAATATTGAATTTTTTTTCACTATAATGGCTATGAATAATTGAATTGTCTCTAGCCATTCCAAATGTTCAAACTTCTCATCAAAATCGATTCCCTTGATCTAGCGGTATCCTTCACACAATATTCTTTATTTTTTTTTTCTGATAACCATTTCATCTTCATTTATTTTGTTTTAGAATACCCATTTGGTCCCAATAGAATTATTATATTTTGGCCTTGAAACAATATTCCATGTTGGATTGTTTATAATTTGATCAAGATCTTCCTTAATAACCAGATTCCAACTATTATACCTTCAAACTTAATAAAAAAACTTTGGCTCTTCCTATGATATAAAATATTCTTAATGTAATGTATTCATCCTTCTAGTATGTAGTGGCGTTATCATATCACTGATTAAGTTGTTCTTATCAATTTAGGCACATCTCTTCACTTTTAGGGAAGATATAAGTCTAGTTTCATCTTTCTCATCATCAAAATATTATTTTGAATATACCTATGATTCATTCACAATCCCAAATGTACTCATATCTTCGTCACATTCCTCCTGAGATTGTTTATGCATTTCCAGAGGATTCTTCTCAATTTACACAATAACAACATCATTTAACTTTGAAACCTTTCATAGATACTTATTGAAACAATTATATCTTTTTCATTTTCATGAGTATCCATGAAATATCCCTTCATCCCCATGGTATTGACTCTTTATGTGTTTCTCCTCATTGATAATGAAACATTGAGTTCTGAATACTTGAAACTACTTCAATGTCATATTATTTAAATACCATAGCGCGTTTGGAGTATTTTATTCTTTTTTAAATGAAATGGATCTATTATAATGATGACCAATTTCAACACTAGTTATTTACAAAACATATCTGGAAGTTCTTTCTCAATGTGTATCATTATCGCCATGTTTTTTATAATTTAATTTTTTCTTTCAACCACTCTATTTTGTTGTGGAGTTATACAAATGAAACTTGAATCCTTATCCCATGTTTCTCAAGATAATCCTACACTTGGTATTTTTTGTGAAATCTACTCCATTATCAATTCATATATTATGTATTTTTTGACCTTTCTTCTTTTCCACTTCCCACTGATAATGTGTTATGCAACTAAACACATGTATGTGTATTATGACACAATAAATTAGGGATATATTGAGAATCATCACATTTCACTAGATATTATAAGGATTTTTGAATTAAATGAGCAAGATGTTTATTACATAATATATTATATTATTCCTTAGATTGAAAACATGTATCTTCTTCTACACTCATAATTTATACATTTTCATTTGTTTTCTTTCCTTTCAAAACAATCTCACCATCATTTACCTTAATAATACAAATATTCTTGATAAATATTATTGAATTTTCCAAGTCACACAGTTGAATTTCACATAGAAATTTGTGACTGAGACCTTCAACATATAATACATCTACACATCTCATGTCTTTTCACCAAAACATGACTTTTAACAGTTCAATATTCTTCTGGCTTTTATCATTGCCCAATATTAATAAACCTTTATTTTCATACCTCCATCTATATAACTATTTTTTGTATTTTTCAAATAAAATCACTATAAGATTAAGGGAGATCCAAATAAGGAAATACCAAAAAAGATCCAAAACTAAAAAAAACCCTCAGGTCGCAAGAACACCAGAGGAAACACATGCCACACACCACCTGCCCCATTTTCACTCTATACAATGCCTATATCACCCATACCATCGCAGAACCTAAGGAGAAAACCACCACAACACAATCAACACCACTCTAGAATCCGAATAATAGGAATTTGGAGTAAGTACCATGAAAGAGCCGACGAATTGGAATCCGTAAGAAATGTTGATGATCTAGAAGAACCCAGATGCTGGCAATCACCAAAAACCTCATTTACTACCAATACTGGTGAAACAAAACCACACTAAGAACACCACAAAGAAGTAGGCACAATAAGAAAAAAATAAAATCCTCACTGAAACTAATGATGTAGGATGAATGATAGAGAGGGATTCATTAACAAATATTTTGAATGAGAAACCTCGGGACTGCCAGGCCACCACAAAAGACACCACCATGAAAAAAGATCACCATAATACATCTACCCTCATCAAGGCCACAAAGATAATCCAAAATTACTTGGGATAGTTTGAATCTAACTAAAATGGCGTCCTGTATGACTGAGTGCAAAAAAATAATATAGAGAACCAAGGAGAAGAAAACCACCATGCATAGAAAAATGAAAAAAACACATAGGAAAAAATTGAGGAGTGAACTGGAAATAAGAAACATCGTCGACACCAATCGAACCTACATCCACCATCTTTGTCCATGTTCTAAATCCTAAATTTATTGACAATTACCCTTACATATACCAGCATTACTAAAACCCAACCGACCACATCACAACAAGCACTGTAGAACATGGCCAGACAATATGGAAAAAACTAGAATGAATTAGAGGAGTACTGGAAAGGGGATTCCTTTGGCTATGAGCATTCCTAAGGCCTCCACCTATGATTGTGTGTTAGACTAGAAATAAGATGATGACCCTCTCACATTTCAACTCCAATGAACCAAACTAGATGAGGACCGGATGGAGGCGGCTGAGAAAAAATGGGACTTCATCTATAGAACACTCAACAAAAAGGATCATAAATTTTTTACCATCCAAGAGGATGAGAAAAAGATGGATGGGTAAGTCAAGATGATCACTGAGAGATATCACCACATAGAAGAAGAAAAACCTAGAGGGTGGACATTCGAGAGTGAAGTGACTACCCATATGGCCCCCATGTTCCCCTTCCTTGTCACACCAGACATCTTTCACCAGATTCTTATTAACTATCATAAAATAGGTTCATCCACTACCAATGATCCAAATTCAAGATTGATTTGATGATTTATAAGAAATATCTATAACAACTTCCTACTCATCTCTTTCCTTTCTAATATATGACTTTGATAGATATTCTTGATCTTCCTCGGAGTATGATGGGCCAACTTCAACATGTAATGTAAAAAATGAATTTTTTATTTTCATCTCATTTGATCAATCCATGAATTGATTATTATGACAAAATTTATTCTCCCTTTGCACATTATTTTGTATTATTGAAAAATAATATCTATTCATGTCTTAAAATGTTCCATACTATAAACAGTTACCATCAAATTAATTCTTGGAATATTGAACTCCATGTGGCCAAATTTTATTCACTTGTTACCTTCAATAAATCTTGATTATGTAATATATAGTTTGAGAATGTCCAAAACATCCATAATAATAACATAAAACATGAGGTGAATTCTTGTGTGTCACTACTCCAACACTAGTTGTCCCTTGGGATCTCTTAGTCATATGGTTTTGATTCATACTGAAAGAAATCTTCAAATTATGAATGGGTTCTTGTGATATGACATAAATCATCACCACAATATGTTTTAGATCAGTCCCCATGCCAGATATGCGGTTCTGATGTGTTTTTTGCTTCTCCTAACATTCCATTGACTATTTTGTTAGACCTATGTACTCAAATATCCCTCTTTATATCATCTATGTGAGCACATATCCAGATATCATATCGAGATACAAGAGTGACTCTTGGTATTTTAACTTTATTTGAAGTAAAAAAACCTCTTCATCATGTTCTTAGATACATATGAATCTTTATTTTATTTTGTTATTTACACTATTGATAACTGCGGTCCGTTCCTCAACCTTGATCTTATAATCAATAACTTTCTCCAAATTTTATATATTTTCTGATATAAAATTTTTAATTTCATCTTTTATATTATCTAATTATAAGTGTTTTATATAGAGTTTCATATCACGAACCACTTAGTTTAATTTCATCTAATTGTCTCTCCAAATATCTATCTCCTCAATATCATATTCTACCTTAACTTGGAGATCAAATATTATTTCAAATTATCACATATCATCATCATTTTCTCCCCATTTTGGGGAGTTACCTAGATTTACCACAATAACATTTCCTCCATTATCACTGTAGTCTTCTATATCTTCTTCTTCATAATATTTATAACCTTAATTTTCTTCTGAAAGCAAGTTATTCTTTCCTAATAAGTTTCTCTTAGTATTTATGCTTCCTATCATATTGGCTAAAGAATTATTTTGGGTAATTTCATCCTCATCCTTCTCATCATCTTGGAACTTATTAATACACTTTACTATAATATTTAACACTTTCCTCAATATAATCATGAAAGAGGATATTTCCCTTCAAATATTCCTTTTTCATCATTTTAGATTCAAGGAATATAATTACATAAAAACACCCACTACATATTCTTCTTGACCATCATCTATGGAGATCCACATTATGGATTTAAATTCCACCTCTTCATACTTCCCTTTTCTCACTCTATCCTTATAATCATTTATCATCTCTTATGCAACAAGAGTAATTTGAAAAATATCTAATTTCAGCTGATTTATATCTTGGTCCTCTAGTATAGATAAATTCACAATAAACCTAGGTGTAAGTCTTCTCAAGATGCATTTAGAAATTTTTACATCATTGATAATATATTTGAGACCATGCATATCTTCCAAAATAATATTTAAACAATAAAATAATCAATTTATATACTCATTGGGGAATATTATCAAGTACTGGTATATTTTAAATATAACACTAAATCTAGATTCTCTAAACTTTGAATCTCATTCACATATATTTAGATTATTTTCCCACATATCATGAGATGACTTATATAACATTTCCTTTTTGTAGATTTTATTGGACATGGTTCTCCCTAATGAATTCATTCATTTTGCATCGCCATACAATTATATATAGTATTCCTTAGATAAAAAACCACTCTTCATATTGGATGATATACTATTCATTATAACTTTAAACAAATCTATACCTTATGATGGAAGTAAGTGATGCATCTTATTATTCTATAGATGAAAATTATTTCCATAAAATATTAGAATCTGTTTGTGATTAGCAACTTATGTTTCTTATACTGAGAGATAAATACTAACTTTTACACATTCCCTTGATGTTAATTGTTATATGAACAAGTTTAAATACCCAGAGAGTGGGTGAATTAGGGTATGAAATATTCAAATAACTATCCTTTTGGATCTTGTTTTTCCATTCAACAAAACAATTTTCTCTCTCACCTTCCATTAGAAAAAAACAAATTAATGTTAAAACATGTATATAATTTTTTTACATGTTGCATCATCATTGGGATAAATCCAAGGAGAATAAAAAGTTAATGTATTGGTGTACAAAATCTACTAAAGTTCTCTACTATTACAAGGATCAGAGTAGACTCATTGTCCCTCCTGGTTTACAAACACTCAAAATTTAAAAGATCAATACTCTCCCAACTGAAGTGTGCTGACTACTCCTTCAGAAGATTAATTAATTGATTTAAAACACTTCATAATAGTTTCAAACATAAGTTCTCTAGGAATATTTATCTTACCCCAATATATGAAATTTACTTCTCTGTGTACTATTTAGTTTACGAATATTCCTTTCATAAAATATTTTTCTTTATTTGTGAACTAAATTAGTCCCTTCATGAACTTCCTTGCACAAAATAAAATGATTTATTCACAGATATACATTTCATAATTTATGGATGATGAATCAAAAAACATTTCTATAATATAAGATTCATCTCCGAAAAAACAACCTCTAAGAAGACAACTTATTTCAAAACTTCCTCTTTCATAAGATGAACTTCTAAATGAACTGATTTAGAACATAGCATAATTTTCCCTACGATATTTATTTATAATTAAATTCACCCACCCTAATTAAGTGACTATTGGTAATTTATATAGAAAATGAATCCTAGAAAAATTACTAATGACAATTATCAAAATTTATTTTGGGGATTGGCCATCACCGTGTACTGCCCTCACTATACGGTTCACAAAACACATGATCCCCCTTGTGTTGGAATCTAAAACACTACCTTCATCCAAAAAATAGAAACATATTTTGTTCTTTTTCATACTTACTATGAGGTTAACATAAAAAATATACATTATAGTCTGAATTATTTTTCTAGAAAACCATTGTGAACTCCTTTAGTTGAATTTAATTCCACCAATTTTTCACTATGGGAATCCTTCCTTTTATGTAAAATAAGTCCCAATTTTGAATCCCAAAAAAATGGGAAACACCAGGAAACTGTTCCACTATATAAAATATACTTTTCAAAATACCATGCTTGAAAGTTGTCAATTAAAATTTTCAACTAAGTCAATAAACCTAAAAACACTGAAATAGAACCTTAAGGGGTTTTTTCTAACACCAATATCTAGATAGCTATATAATTTATAGGAAAGACATATAATAAAAAATTGACCAAAAAAACTTGTTGTTATCTTATATTCAAACATATCTTCTATTTAAACATATCCTAAATTTATACTAAACCATTAGACCTGTCCTTAGGTTTTTCACTAAACATCTCTCATTATAATCCCCAATCAAACTAAACTAATCATAAAAAATTACTAAACACATCTCTAATACCTATTGAGGCAAACCAAAATCTTACTCCAGGGGATAATACTAAAAAAAATTATTTAAATAAATGATTTGGTTTGAAGTGAGATAAACCAATCCTTATTTTACAAAATTATCATAAGATAGACATTAAAACTCATAAATCATCCACCAAACACAATAATGGAAGGTTTAGTGTCTTTGATGACCACTTATGAAGGATAATTATTTAATAATTTTTTTAGTATTTCACTATAATTGAAACATACTAGACTCCATTATAAACTCTCATTGTCTATACTCTTCTTCACAACGTTGGGAATAAGAACATAAGAAATGGGTGAGCTTGAACAATCAGTAAGGGAAAAAATCATCAATATGTTATCAAGGGTTATATAATAAGAATAAGAGAAAACAAGAATTAGGGAGAAATATATTATTAAAAAGAATTTGGAATATTATGATTTTTCTATAAGGAAATATGGAAATATATATCATCTCAATAGAGAATACATTTAATTAACTGACTCTTCATACTATGTAAACAAGCACCTAAATCGATAAACCACTGACCCAAAGGGCATTCTTGATCTCCATGGGCTGAAAAAAAGAACCCATGCATCATAAATTATGAAATTGGAACGAATTATCCTAATAAACACTAACAGTAATAGATAAATCGAAGAAATAAATAAACAAAAAAGCATAAACTGAGATATCCCATGGTTAAAGATACAATTTACTAGATAACATAGCTGATGTCTGATAAAAATTACCAACAAGAAAATGATACAAAACCACCAACATCTCCATTTTCAAGTGAGGTAGTGCTAAATTATCCTACATCAAAGATTGAACTGGATGATATATAAATATCCACTAAGCTGAGAAACCCATTAAACATGTAATATATATGTGTGAGTTAAAAGTCATATTGGTCTCCACCTGATAACACAAATAATAAGACATTAAAATATAAACTATATCATTTAGGTTTGAAAATATGGATAAAAAATACATTTTCCACGTTTTTATTCAATAAAAAAAGTATTAAAAATTTCCTTGAAAACACGCATTTCCCCAAAACCTATCCTTTTTCCAAAAAAAATTATTTTCTCCAATAAAATCACTCTTAAATAGAATCATGAAACTTTTTTCAATTACACAATAATGAAAATAGAAAATCATGAAATTATTTTCCAACTAATCACTCCTTGGAAAATATTCATATAACATCATCATGGAAACAAAATGTGATAAAAGGAAACAATATGTAAAAAATTCAACTTGGACATCGATAAAAGAATTCCACACAATGGAAAATCTCCCAACACATCAATAAACCCCACCAAAACACTAATTTTTACCCTATCATGGTATAATAGAAGGTAAATCCCTTAGGTTGACAAAATTTACACTTTAGAACACTAGCCAGATCCATATACTAAACTATTTAACATGTATATGTGGACTTTAAACATAGTAATTCTGGTCATTCCATGACTTTGAAAAGAATTGATAATTTCAAAGGTAACATCATACCATAAATCATGTCATATAATCAAATTTTTAAAAAGAATTAAAAGTATTTATGATACCTCTGATCACCTCATGGGAATATCCCCCTCTATAAAGGATACTAATTCATTTCATTTAATTTCATTTTTTCACCCTCAAAAGGGACATCTAATTTCATTCATTCAAGAATCCATAATTTTCATTACAAATAAAGGGGAATTTCCTATGTTTTTTTTCTATTTTCAAGTAAATAATTTAAAGTTGAAACATGTAATTTTAATATTTCTCTAGGATCCCCAAGTAAAAACAATTCTTTTATATTTAGAAAATAATTTATAGATCATTGAACATTGATAGAAAATATTTTTCAAATAATTATTTCAAAAAAGATTATATAGTATATTTATAATACCACATATTACTATTTATTTTTTAAAATATTCATCATAATCCTCTCATGAAAAAGTATCAAGATACAACTGGGAATGTCAATTTCTAAAAACCAAAGAGTAATCCATTAATTTTTTTTCATCTGAAATAATGTTAAAATCCATTTTTCAAATTATATCAAAAGATCATAAAATCGTAAATCATTGATACATATACTATATATCAGGAAACAAAACTCAAAGAAACCAAAAACTAAAGATTAAATCACAACTAATCATAGATTCAATTCTAAAGGGAGATCATTGGGACACCTACCTCAGAATCAATATCAAATATACCCACATGGTATCCACCAACATAAGAGGAAGATGAACCCAAAGTAACAAGACAAGGTCTACACAAAAATTCCTAGGAAACAATCAACCTATGATACCCATCAGTGAGATTTAGAAAATGAAAGAAATGGAAATGAGAAAAAGGAACTAGATATCCTCCCAAGTAAGTTTAATTCCCATTACTCGCCTAAAAAGGATATAATAAATTTCAGGTAGACAATATTTGGGTACTTTTTAAAATACATGTTGAGTTTTTATTTGCAGCATTAAAAACTCTAAATTAAAATTAAAATTTTATTTATCTTTTTAATATAATTTTTAATAATAAATATTTTAAATATTTTAAAACAGGGGTTAAAACATTTAACTAATTTTAATAATTTAATTCCTATGAATTGGATATTTTAAAATTGTAAAAAATCATTATATAGGTGTGTTTGGGATCAAGAAAACAAAACATGGTTTTAAAAATTATCCCTAAATGGGTAATTTGTAAGGGTTATATGTTTTTACCCTTACATAGATCATTCATATTGTGTAAGGGTTATGGGTTACATTTATGTAATATTTGGAAAGAAGTATTTACATTTCTGAAGTTGAAGGGTTTACCTTTACGATCCTTTAGAAATTGGGGATTAACCTCATACAGTGTAAAGAAAAACTCTTTTACATTTATGCAAGAAGAAGGTATCTTGGATAGACCATATGTAGTAGATTAAACATTTTACTAACCTTATATAGAATCTAGTTTACCCTTAAAACCAACTTATAAATTAAATGTTACCTTTATGAAAAACTAAAAAAACTAGTTTCTGTATTGGTAGAAGGAATTTAACCATACATAGAACCCATGAAATGTGTATGGGCAAATGAAAAAAAATATATTTAATTTCTACACAATGAAATTATAAATTAAATCCAAATGGGGGTTCTTAATTACATTTAAAATATAATTAAGTAAAAAAATCTCCAACTCTTATAAAACCAAAATAAAAAACATCAACAAAAGAATAAACCTCAATAAAAAGGTCAGGATGTGAAAAATATTCCCACCATGAGGTTTTCATCCCCATAAATCATCAAGTAAATTGGTCCATAAAGATTATAGAAAAACAAGACCCTATCCACATCATCAGACCTAAATCTTTGGAACATATTAAAATATTCAACTCTTTAATATATTGAATAGAAAGTATTGAAAGTACTATATCCTTCATAATGTTTTTCTTTCATTTATGGTTTAACTTTAATACCCATTCCACATAAAACTCATTAACCTAACTATTAAAATAACTAGACCCAATCCACATCAAACTCCCTAACCTAAATATTCAAAATATTAAATTAAAAAAAGTGTGAGTAAACATGGAAGTCTATAAAACTTGATTCTTAATTAATCATTTAGAATCCAAAAATAGAACTGAAAAAATGAAACATAACCACCATGAATCTAGGGAAACTAGAGGGACTACACCTAATTTCAAAACGAATATATGATTAAATTAAAAAAATAATGGAAAAATAAAATGATTTTTACTTAAAAATCATAATTAAAAGTTATAAAATCCTCAAATTCCTTCTGTTCCTCGACCACTACATGAAAGGAATAAATCTAGGTCCTATAGACAGATGCCTACTATTTTGCATCTTATGGATGCACCAAAGTGACCTTAGAAGTTGATGATTCCAGACTATGTTGAGATGAAATGAAAACCCAACAGAACCACTATAAATGACCCAGACAACCAAAATCATGATACGATTTAGGGGGATTCTTTTCAGTACAATTTATATTAACCATATTTTTAATACGGTACAAACCAAGTGTTTCATTCTAGAGAAATTTAGAGTGTGTAAAATAAAAAACCTTTTAAATCCATTATCCAAGGTTTTTGACCTGGAATGATTCCTTTTTCCCTTGTTGGATCTTCCTCTGTCACACCTAGAAATAAGAGAAAATTAAAACACCTCTGTTGCTCTTGTCAAGTTTGCTTCAAACTTAAAAGTATACAGTAGTAACACATGATAAGATTCAAGGTCTATATGGAACACAACTTATGAAAAATATTAGCGAATACAATCCTGGAAACACTATTCCATTAGAGAGCCATCCAGGGACAAATCAGGTGAACATGAATCCAAATCCATAAAATTAAAAGTCTAATCTAACACTATTTTATGTAATTTCAAGATACATTAACATTCAATGGCCTATGATACCCTCACTGAATAAGGAATGAAATAATTTACAAATTGCACAATGAATTCTATCAGGAAACTGTCATTTTGTAGTTTATCTTGATTAATAGACTTCCACCATGTCCAAATTTGAATCTTGAGTAAGAAGGTCACGAAATTAATATTGAGTGATTCTGGAAGTTCAAGATATGTAAAGATATGCTCATTATACTTTAGCCACATTATTTTTTCCTAAGAATCTCATTATCTAAATAAGTGTGGAGGATTCTATATTTAAAACCCATGGATATAATCCTCTTGTTGGGGTATTATAGGAAACACACAGGACCCTAAGTCTAGAGGTGATATAATAAATTCTCTAGGATAATCATGATCAACTAAAGAATCCATTAAATATAAATGGGGGCATACTATAAAACCAGAATAAAATTTACTTCAAAAAAATATCATCAATCAAGTCTCACATGACAGGACACAAGACATAAAATTTCCTTAACATGCCATTTTACACAAATAATAATACAACACTAAAAAATCCAAACTAAAAATCCCATGTATTTAATTATTTAATAAATATGTTCACATATTTTACCAAATAGTGTTTTCTTAAAATCCATTTAAGAAAGAACTTAAATTTTTAAACAAAAAATTTCAAACTTTTGTAAACATTTAATGAAAAAGCTTACTTGAATTTTAATTTTTTTTAAATTATGTTTTCTATCCTTTTATACACATTTATTTCAAATATTTTAATTAAACATTGTAAATACTACATGATTTTTTTTTGAAATGAATAGAACTCCAAGACTTTACAAAAATCACCAACCAAGTTTTCAAAAAATTATTCATCATATTAATTTCAAAATAATTTAGAATTACTGAAAATCGAATAACATTTCAAATTTATTTTTTTCCAAAATAGTAATAATTAACAAACTATTTTTCAAATAACTCATGTTTTCTTTATTTTAAATGGTGACTTACAGAAATAATAACATGAAACAGTTCTCCTATACCAATTTCCTAAAATAAAAATATACCAAAATAAAGTTAAATAATAATATAAAAAACAATAAAAATTAGCAAAAAATTAATATTCCATGAAATATTAACTATTCATCGATTGAAAACATGGTTTGGAATAGAGTAAAGGAATCGTTTGAAGTACCTTAAGAGTTTATCAATGTTTTCCTAAATATTTATACACACCTTTCCAAACTATCCACAATAGAATGTTCCAATCTGAATTCCCTCCAAAACCCATTGTAAAACATAGAGTCTCTAAAAAAATATCACAATCTCCTAATGTAAAAAAAGTATACACTCAAAATATATCTAAAAGGTCCCAATAAAAATTTAAGATCAATTTTGATTTTGTGACACACACACCCTAGAAACCCCTAGTAACATAAAAATCATCTCAAGTTGTGGTGATAAAGTACCCTCCCAAGACTAAATATGTAAATTCTGAAAATCCAACCTATAATCTAATAGACATACCATAAATATAAGGAGAAACCAACAATTAAAATTTGTAACAAATTGAAATTGGTTACCATCTGAACTGGAACTCAGATTGATCTGGCACTAACTCGAAGGGCGGTCTGAATCGTCATGGGTTGGAGACAAGCACCCATGGATCAAAAATAATTAAATAATAATTATATCTCCCAAAATCCTCAAAAAAATAGATAAAAATAATATAGAAAATCCCAACAAAGAATAACCAAAGATATCAAATTTTATAATACACAACTGACTAGATAACATGGCTAATGGCCGATAGAACTAAAAATAAAGGAAATGATACCTAACCCCCAATATCTCTATTTTATAGTCATGAAATTCCACATGAACCCCCAAAAAATATATAACCCAAAGATATAGGAATATCCACAGCATTGAGAATCCTATTAAACCTTTAATATATATGCATGAGTTACAAACCAAATAAGTCACCACACACTGACAGAATGACTAACACTATAAATGAAATGATAAATCATGCATGTTTAACAATAATTATTAAAAATACGTTCTTAATGAATTCATTCAATGAAAAAAGTATCTATATTTTCCTTGATAAAAGTAATTTCTAAAAATCAAAACTATTTCTAAATAGGCCCACAATTTTTTTATTCAAATAAATTCTTTCATAAATTTCAGTTTAATATATTTTTAAAGGAACTTTAAAGAAAACTAGTTATCATGTCATTATTTTCCAAATAACCATACCTTGATGAATATTCATAATACAACATCATATTAACTAATTGTGCTAAAAGTAACAATCTATAATAGAGTCACTATGTTCATCAATGAAACATGTTCACACACCAAAAATCAATAAACAGATCAATAAAAATTTCCTAAACACCTAATATTATTATATATTGGACAAAAAATTAAACCCCTTGGGCTAACCTCTATCCCAACTAAGACAAGAACCCCAAGAATGATACTGAACTGGTGGACATGTGTATCTGGAATTTCCACTTAGAAACCCATGTATTTTGATGACATTTAGATAAATGTTAGATTTCCAAAGGTAATATCATACAATAAATCATATCATATCATCAAATTTTCAAAATTAATGAAAATACTTTCTCAATCCTATTATCCCCTCTTAGTAGTATCCTTATTTTTCAAGAATATTAATTTATTTCATTTCAATTCATTTCATTACCATAAAAAGGAATATTATTCCATTTATTCAGGCATCCATTACTTTTGTTAAACATATAGGGCAATTTCCTATTGTTTTTCAATTTTTCAATAAATAATTAAAATTTATAGTCCCTTTGATTCCACTTTCAATGATTTAGTAAAATATAGAAAACACATAGGATGTTCCCTTTTATGTGTAATAGAAATGATGGGTTCATGTAGGAATGAAATGAAAATTCCCTTTTGACTAAAATGAAATGAAATGAATTTAATCGAATTCATATGATTCATAAAGCTAGATTTACCTATAGGGTAATAATATGTCTGAGAAATAATTTTTATTTATTTTGAAAACATGGTAATATGCTATATTTTTTGTTATGATATATAAACTACTACAAAAATTTCTTGTATCAGGACTAGAAAAGCGCATTAACAGTGCTAAAAAGCATTGTTAATCGAGGTGAAGATAGGGGGCCTATTTTATCAGTGCTCAGAAAAGTGCTGATAAAGACCCCTTTTATCAGCGCTAAAAAAAGCACTGATAAAACTCAAAAAAAAATAAAAAATAATAAAAAATAATTTATATTGGGGGGGGGGGGATTTTAATATCACTCCCCCCTTTATCATCACTAGGCGGCCCCCTCCCACTCTCGTGCATTAGCCTTGCCTACGCATTTTGCACTTTCCCTCGTGCCACTCCTTGCTTCCACCCCGATTTGAACTCGTGACCTCCCCCTTGCGCGCCTACACATTTACCACTAAGCCATTTCGTTTTTTATCTATTTAATGATACAACTATTTATATATATATATATAGTTATATTTATTTGTATATTAATATATATTCATATTAATATAAATATATTTAGTTATATTAATACATATATATTTATTTATATAGTAATATGAATATATATATTTATCCGTATATTAATATATATTTATATTTACTTATATATATATACTTATATTTATTCATATATTAATATAGATTCATATTAATATAAATATATTTAGTTATATTAATACATATATGTTTATTAATATATTAGTATATATATATTCATTTGTATATTAATATATATTTATATCTATTAATATATATTTGTAGTTATAATATTTTATCTGTATATTTATTTGTATATTAATATATATTTATAAGATTAGTTTTAAATACAGTTATAAATGTTTTTTATGTGTGTTTATAAATAAATAAATACATACATACATACATATATACCACACACACACACATATTTATATTTACGAATAAATACATATATATGTGTATTTGAAAAGCCATAGAATGTTAAAACGACCATAACTTCTAATGCAGAAGCTCGTTTCAACTCCACAACTAGTCAAATCGAAGAAAATGAAATATTATTTGATATGATATGTAGTACAGGCCTAACATACATTCAGATAAGAAGTTATACTTGTTTCAATGTTAACAAATCGGGGTATGCCGACTAAAAACTCACTTTAGGAGGTCTTCTAGGCCTTTTTTGGCCTTGAAAAATGTGATTGAGGCTTTTCCTCGATCACTAGCACGTAGAGATCGTAACATGATTCGATTTGATATATTATAGAGATCAAACGGACACCCGGATCAGAAGTTATGGCCGTTTGAAGTTTGAGTTACATTTTCAACGTATTTTAGATCTTTTATTATTATTTTTTGATTTTTTGTGTCTACAAATTGTTATTATATGATTATTAATCGATGATAATTAGTTAATTATTAATAATTAATTTTTTTAAAAAAATTTAAATCCATTTTCACGAAATTTATTATATATTAAATGTAGTTGTTTATTTATACTTTTTTAAAACATATTTAAAAAATATATATTATATTTATGTCAATATAAATATACTTATATAACAATATATTATTTTTCATGATTTTTTTGAAATATAAAAATTATCAGCGCTAGGAAAAAGCGCTGATAAATCCCCCCTTTATCAGTGCTACTAAAAAAGCACTGATAAAGGGGTCCCCTTTATCAGGGCTCAAAAAAGCGCTGATAAAGGGGGGCCTTTATCAACGCCAAAGAAAGCACTGATAACCATTCACTATTAACAGCGCTTTTTTTTAGTGCTGTTAAAAGTTCCCCTTTATCATCACTTTGTTTAGCACTGATAAAGGCCCCCCCTTAATCAGCGATTTTTTCAGCGCTGTTAAAGGGTGGCGCTGCAGAAACCCAGTTTTTTTGTTGAAATGTGTACCTATATTTGAATGACATGGGAAGACCTAGGTTTCAGTGTGCCAGGTCAAGGTATAAATGGATACTAATTTATTATTAATCTCTAGATAGCGGACTTAGGTTGGATTGTGGTCATCCTAAGGTATTTCCTCTCAATTAGCAAATATAGGGTCAAACCGAGTGTTTGGGAAATGTTGAATTATGTTTTGATTGATCTTTCTCATGCAGACCTATTTCACCAATGAATATTTTGATAGTGTTGTAGACCAATTCCTTTTATTACATTTGGTTTTCATTACTACATTTTTTGAAAATTTTCCAAGGTATTATTTTTTGGAGGATAATAACATGATATCTTCTTTCCTTTAAGCTACTTTTAATACCAATTTAAACTAAAATTTATGAGTGATTAGAATTAAGAAAATAAAATTTGGTTTTGTCTAAAAAGGAATGGTTTTGAGGAGATGGGTGTTTTCATGAAAAATGATTATACTTGTTTTATTGAATGAAAACATAGAAAACCTATTTTATATCTTTATTTTCTAACCAATGTGATATAGATTCTCTTTTAAAGTGTAATTATTTGGTTCTATAGGTGGAGACCTATTAGGATTTTCTCTGACACCTATATATCTTTTGTTTATTAGTTTACAAGGTGAAGTGGATAATCCAATAACTTTTGGTTCGAGATTTGATGGTGGTATATATAGAATTTCCTCACTTTTATATGGATATATTGGTGTTTTTTTATCTTTCCATTTATTGTTAGCAATATAATCCATTGACCTTATTATCCAGTCATTTGTATCTTATACCTTTGAATATATTATTTTATTCTTTGATGGTCATTTATATCCCCTATTTATCTATTTTTTCTTTAATTTTTTGGGATAAAAGATTCTAATTTCTATCATTCCGATTCATGGGTTCTTATTTTCATCTCACGGGGACCAGGAAATCCCTTTAGATAAATGAAAGCTCAATTCAGGTGGTAGTTCATATGGTATCCTTGGACATTATGTTTAAAAAGATATACCACGAAATATGTTTTTAGATACATGAGACCATAAACTTGATCCTTTGAGCTTAATCATATGCATAAAGAGTTCAATTTTATGGAAATAAAACATAATAATAAATTAGGGAACTAATATAGGAATAAAAATATAAAATAGTGGAGTGGGAATCATTAAAAGTTTAAAATAAAAATAGTGGTGTCGTCAAGGATAGCAGATCCCCATTAATATAGTGAATTAGGTAACTCTACTAGATTCAAATTAACATAGTGGGGTAGGAAACACTAAATGATTCCTATAATTATAGTGGAGTAAAAAAAATACCTGATTCTCATAAACATCATAGATTAGTCATCCATACCTACTTCCAACAAACATATTAGAGCAGGCATCACTCCCATATTCTAATAAACATAGTAAATAAAGGATTACATCTTGATTTTAATAGTAGAGAAAGAATCAATAGTTTAGTCCATTAATCATCTCATCATAAATAAATCCTTGAACAATGAATTATTGGGTGATATAGGATCCCAATTATTACATAATAATCATTTAAAAATATAAATTCAATTTTTACATAAAAATATTCTTACTTCAAACATCACTTAAGTAACCGTTGGGAAAGAGATAGGATTCTTGAGAATAATTTCCTTGAATATTCTATATGGTATCGAGAGAATAAAGTTGGGTAGTGTATTAGAAATACACCAAATATATCTCAAGGATAAATAAGTATTCTTTCATACATGAAAATAACTTTTATGATATTTGGATAAATCATTTCAAAAATAAGAGGGAATAACCATTTTTCAAAGGGATTGAAAACTACTGAAAATGGTTCCTTAAAAATAAAATACATGATCTTGATAAAAAAATTGAAACCAAAAACTAAAGGAAAAAATATGGTTTAAAAAAACACATTTTGTAAGAGAAATATGCTTTGAAAACATTCTTTGAGAAGATATAAAAATACTTGAAAATTCATATCTTGAAACACAATCCTTTAAAACCACTATTAAAATCAAGATTTCCATTTAAAAAAATATTTAAATTGTAAAATTGTGACAATATTTCTTTTTATTTCATTAATTCATTTTAAAAAATCATTTAAATACATTGTATGGAATCTTTATATAGAATATTTATCATATGGTGAATAAAAAAGAAAAAGATTTTTTAGAAATTTTTTTTGACATAGTTGTTATAGATGATGTTACATCACACATTAAAAATTAATTTTATTAAAAATGGAATATAATTTATCATGAAATAAATATTAATTTAGAATAAAACTATCATTTAAGTAATACATCTAAGAATAAGCAATATAACTCAATGAATAGAGTTCAGTTAACAAAACCCTTCAAACATTGGTATCTTTTGAATCAATATCTATTTAAATAAATAACATGATATGGATATAAAAAAATTTATTTTATTAATAAGTAAAAAATAGATTTATTCGGTAGTAATCACACTATATCAGATATTTCATGGTGCATAAAAAGAAATATGCCTCAAGGAATTAAATTTTAGAAAAAGAACCCCTTACCTTAATTCCCCACTTAGTCAAATTAACTCAAAACTCCTGTACAACAAACATTAATATCCTAATATTCAATTTTATAACATTATTAATGCATATAAAATTATATATAATTAATTAATGATTATATATTAGTAATATATTTTTTAGTTATAGCTTATTTTTACCATCGGCTATTAGTAACATTAATTACTTCATACAAGATTTATGATGACGATTTCAGTTAACATTATTTAATAACATTTTTATCATTATTAAATAATATTATTTAATATAATTATAATATTAATTTTATTTATAAATATAATATCCCATTCTATAACTATTTTAGTTATTTTTCAATAAAATTGAATCATTTTCAGATTATTTCAATAATTTTAGAGATCGAAGATGATATTTTAATAATAAGTTTAATACTTAATATAAAATTTCATGAACTATTAAAAATAATTATTTTATTATTAAAAAATAATAATATGAATATTTATGTTCCCATATTCATCCATAAAATATTTTTATATCTTTTCTCAAGTAGGTGGTTAGACCGACTCATACATGAACATGCCATAAGTAATGAATGATTATGGTTATGAATATAATTTATTTTGTTTTAATAACATTATTATAGAATTATAATGAAATATTTTACCATATTTAAGGTGTTTAATTATATTTCAAGTGATTATAATAAATAATAACGGAACTTTTGTAAAAATTGGATATCTTACTTTTTGGAGGCGGTATTCTACACAACACACGATCAACATTTTCATTTCCCAATGAATAAGAGTAAAAGATGGTGGATTGTAATTTTTTACCTTAAAATAATAGTTTAATAATATAAGTCAAATTTATTCAACAATCATATCCTTATAAATAGCGAAGATAGGTAGAGGTAAAAAATGAAAGATTTCACTTTGTTGATGTTGTAGTTTTCACAAGAGCATGATCAGTGTTATTTTGTTTCAAACATGGGATGGGATGGTATAAATAATTATTATATCACTAAAATAACAACTATAAAATAATTTAATTATAATAATTTAAATATATTACTATTCTTAGTGTAGTGTTGGAAGTTAAATATTAATAATAAATGAAAAAAATTATATAATACTCACTACGAGACATCAAATGTTTTCTTCAATGTCACCTTGAAAATAAAGGTATTTGAATAACTTATGGTTAGTATGTTACATAGTTCATACAAGATAATGATATGATAAGAAAAGTTAGTATCTTTTAATGATTAAATTTTAGGAATAATGGTGGCATGAATGGGTGGAGGTGTTCTCCTAGTATAAGTGAAGAAAGTGGAACCTCTATGAATACCCATTTTTGAAATTTGAATGACACTATTAAAGGGTAAATGAATCCAAAATCAACAAATAATGATCTGAAAGATTGCGATAGGTTACATAGATCCTTCATCACTCATTGATTCAGACTTTATAAAAATGTTTCAATCCTTGTACTAAATGACATATGCATTTTACCGTTTCGAATTATATACATGGATAAGTAGTTCTTAACCGAGTAGTTTATCATTAATTTAAAAATATGGTGACCCTTTTATCCAAAATTTTCAGTTATCAACTTAAATTTGGGATTCATATCTTTTAATTAAATCTATAAATAACATAAAAATTTCCTTTAATTTATAATAGTTAATATATATAATAAATGATATGTGAAAAAATATAGTTTTTACCATTAAGTGTTCGTAATTTTATTTAGTAATGATTAATAATTTAATGAGTTATTGGTTTAAAATCATATTAATTTCATTTTTAGAAGATATTAATTTATTCGATTAGATAAAATTTACACAATAAAAATAATATAATTCATTGAAAATAACTGTCTCTTCATTATCACTATCATTAAAATTAATCTTAGTAATAAAAATTCTATACCCAAATTTGAAATTGACCTTAATAAATAATAATATAATTTTGATCTTAAATAGGAAATAAATTTTTATATATTTAATTTACATTTATGAAGAAAACAAAATTTCTAATTTAAGTGAATAAAAATATCTTTTACAATGAAATATTACTTATATTTCCAAAATGACATAAATTTGTTTAATAAATGAAAAATAATATTTTAGATTATATTTTTTATATAGATATTTTTTTCAAAAACATTTAATTCATTCTTGTATTATGATAATTTCATAAAAGTGATACTCTTATGAAATTCATTATTCTTTTACTAATCAGAAAAAATAAATTTTCTTAGAAAAAACTCAAAAATTTAACCAAAAATATTTTTGAAAAACTTATTTCAATAATGAAGTTCATTTTTTAAAATATAAAAATATTCAATTTTGAAAATTAGCATATAAATGATAATATTTAATGAAACTAGTTTTATTAAA
This sequence comes from Viscum album, assembly GCA_963277665.1. Lineage (NCBI taxonomy): Eukaryota > Viridiplantae > Streptophyta > Magnoliopsida > Santalales > Viscaceae > Viscum > Viscum album. Next base: position 1,325,406,193 of record OY728139.1, on the reverse strand, counting down.
AAAACCCTTTTAAAAATTTAAGTGTACTTAATCATATTTTGTATACATTATTAATTATAATAATACTTTAATTTTCTATAGGTTTTATAATTTTTAAATTTTCTTAAAAATATTATTCTAATTTTAAGTGTCTCATTTTTGTTCGGTGTTGTGTGTGAAAGAATTTATCAATCATAGTATTAATTTCTAGATAAATATATTACAAAATTTCAAGGTGTTAGACTATAAAACTATTTGAATGTATTTAGGTAGGTATTCTTACCAACTGAATCAACACACAACTCTCTGAAAAATTGAGTGGACTCCCTAATCAGAGAATCCTAAATTGGATTTTATCAATAATTTCTTCTAAGTAACATCAATTCCAAAATTGTTACTTCTCTTGTGCCCACATTGTTAATTCGGCCCAAACCATTCATAACAACTCCTTAATAAAAATATGTGTCTTGATGAGGTATAGAACAACTCTTAGTTCAATAGTTATATCCTTAATCAGGTAATGGAAGGGGTTTTTGAGTTAATATTTCCATGATGGATATTTCTATATGTGTGTGTGTGTCAATTAAAAAATTATATCTACCACATTTCATATTAATATTATATGGTTTTAAAATAATTAATTGACCTTGTCATGGTAAAATATTTATGCATAATCCTTTAAATTTATTTCATCTTACTTTTTATTTTATCATATTTATTTTATATGACCACATTCAATCATTCAAATAAATAAATAAATAACCATGTAAAATGAAATAAATAAATTGACATGATCATGAGATTTTTAATTATTTCTTTATTGGTAGGATGGGAAAGTAGTCTATTATCATAGTGAGAAACTCCAATAGATGGTCTCTTATTAATTAATATCCTCCCTCTATAAACCCATGTATATTCGTTGATGATTTTTCTTAGATATATCTTAAACCACCTCAAATATCCTGGGATCTTCTTCTTTTACATATTTGTTTTTACTCACATGTTGGTGAGGTAAACCAATGGATTGGTTAAGGGGTTATATAAATAATCCATGGATATAAAGGTCCTACATATTAAATGAGGGGGGTGGGATGACATACATACCATTATATTTAATTTAATAATAACTTATGAAAAAAAATCATAGAATAATATGAAATTCAATTAATACATAAAATACAATGGTCAATAAAATATCATTATCCACCATATACAAGAAAACAAATTCACCTAAATACATGATACCATTAATTTTTAAATGATATCTCAATTAAAGTAAAGTTATATTCATTTAATGATTAATGTTAATATTAATTTAAAATCATTATATTAATTTTATCCAAGTGGTCTACACTTACATAAGACTCTAATATATGATAATTTTAACTAAATAATGTTTAAAACATATAGAAGAACAAAGTATTTACTAGAGGTAAAATGGAATGTTTCCTTTTTTCATTTATTATATTATGTGTTGTATTACATGCCATGACATGTCATAATTGTTGTGTATATTTTTGATCATATATTGTGTACTTATATGGAATGTTATCATGAAAAATATTTCATATAACCACATGATAGGTTCAACAAATAAAATGTTTTGGTTTAGATAATTATTTTGACTGCATGGTGCACCATTAATATATGTGGTGTGTACTTATGATTTCATCCATAAATTATACAACATGAATAACCAATATAAACAACATTTATACACTAAAAAACTACAAATAATTAATTATTTTCTCTTCTTATGTAATTACTGACACTACATGTTCAAATAGTCATTTGTAGTCATTTAGAAGAGATTACATGATGTGTACATCAGCTACACAATTTTTAATCCTTTCTAGTAAATCCAATTTACTAACCTAAGGAGAAAATGATTAATACATAGGGTATCTGAAGTCTTTCATGTTATATAAAACTATGAAATGTCATATAATCATAACTGGACCCATGTAATGGGACTGCATTAAATTATATGAATTTTTTGTTGAATACATGATGTGTTCATTGACCACATGACCAAATCATCATTATAGGATTACATGGATTTTATCGATTTTACACGCTATGTAATTATGAAATCCATGTACCACCCTAGAAATCAATATGTGGTTACATTATTGTAACTATTGACCCTGTGTAAAACTATCCCACAAGGCGTGTTGTGATTATAAAAAATACAAAGGTGTGTTGTTAATCATGGTTTATATCACATAATTAGGTTACACATCACATAATCACATTGAATAGAATGGATCTTAGCAACTCTAGATGGAATTTTCATGCATACTTCACTTTTTCTTGGTCTGTTCTTATTTATATGAAAATGAATAAAAATATTATTTCTTATTTAAGTATTAAGGATGGTAATTTAAATGAATTTAAAATATAATAAATGTGATAAATTATTAAAAAAAATATAATTATAAATTTGAAAGTGACCTCTCAATTATCACATGTAGGTTTTGGGTGCAGCAGAAGCATCGGTCGGACCCATGACCAATGATGGTTTTGACAATTACAACAAATAATCAATTAAATCATGATGATAAATCACCATGAATAATGGATATACATAATGAATAAATATTGATATCAAATAAACAATATATAGGATCTTATCAAATTAAATTTATAATTAATTTATTCAATAATAATAACACCTTAGGCTTAAGATCTTTCATTGCTGATGTTTTTTATCTCAAAAAACCTATTTGTGTTGAATCTTTTTTATGTGATGAATACCTAAAGTTAATACCTTATCATGGAGATTAAAACATGATACTTAATCTCAAACTATTACTATAAAAATTGGGAGTTCTAGTGTCGAGATGTCGATTTTATTGTGCCATTCATTGACGAATGTAATGAAAATCACTTCAGAATCAACCGATTGTCTTTATATTTCATGAAATTATTTGGGAGGAGGACGAAAATATCTTATCTTATTCTTGATATAATTCTCTTGATATTCACATGATGGATAGAAATATCTTGGGTGGAGTTATTGTGGACAATGTCTAGGTTCACAAATGTATACCACATGAATGACACAAATAGGCATATACAGAGATAGGGTTTCAGTTGTGTTAATTTCAAAAAGGCCCTAAATATATAATTTAATACATAACACACCCTATATTAATATTATTATTACTAGTATTTCACGAAATGTTCCATTTTTCACATTATCATATATCATTTTATTAAATAATTAAATTAATATTAATTTAATGATATTTAGCTGATATATCATTCCCATGGGGTGTTATAGCTCAAGAAATGATAAATATATTTTATTCATAGTATTGTAAATAAATATTTATCACCTAAAAAATAACTTCCCCCCATAATCCTTGAATTTTATTGAATTTTTAAAAAATATTTAAATAAATATTATTCATTAATTCATAAATAAATATTATATCTATGCTCTTTCTAATATAAATTTATCTAATGTAACGCCCCGACCTAGCTCTCCTCTAAGATGGTGGCTGGACCGGTGGGTCACATAACCTCAAGCGCTTCTCCCCGAACGCCAGAGGCTTCCGACTAGCAGCGAGGGCCCTTTTTGTGTCCGTGGGGGAGACTATGCCCTCACAGATAACAGATAATATCACAGCGGAAGTAAATGACAAAAATTAATAAATAGTTGAAGCATGTGAATAAATAAACTACAGTAGAAGCAATAAAAATAAATCCAACTGAATAATAATAACCAAATATGGATGCTCACAAAAAGATGATATGCCATGATGTAGTTCTAAACTGAAAGTGCAGGAAAAGAGAACCCCAACACACAATCAACTAAAAGAAAATACACAAGCAGTAACTACATCATGAGCAAGGCCCGGTCCTCTGCCCAGTCTCCATCCAAAGTAGTAATGAATTGTCAAACATCGATACAGTGATTTCTTTGAGCCTCGGAGCGGCGTGTCCCTTTCCAACGCGGAGGCTAGGGTTTCCTATTTTCGGTTTCCTCCTCCCCTCCTCCGGATTGACCTCAAGACGCGGCTTCATCGATCTCCTCTGGATATCAGTGCGACGCTTCGTCGACTCGGGAGTCCGGCTCCGGTGGTGGCGTCTTCGACTTCTGCTGTCCTGGTTCTCGGATGGCCCGGTAGTGGCACGCTGATGTTGACTCCAGAATCAGGCGGTGTCTTCGGATTTTGGCTTCTGGGCCTCGGATGGCCTGGGGATGAAGCTTCGCTACTGGCCTCAGCGTCTGGAGGCATCTCTGACTGCGGATGTTCTGGTTCTCAGATGGCTCGTGCGTGCATCACCAACACGGGTCTCGGCTGTCCCGCGGATGGAGAGTCAGCTTCGAGTTGGAATCTGGAGGGTCCTTCGGCTTCAGGTTGCTCGGTTCCTGGATGGTTTGGGGGTGGAGTGACTCAGCAATAGCCCCACATCTTCAAGAGTGGTCTTGGTCGCCTCTGGAAAAGCTCGGAGGGGGCAGGTATCCTGGTTTGGGTTTGTTGGTGACTCTTTGATTGTGTGGTTTGTTTGCTTTGGCTGCTGGTTTGGATTTGTGTTTCCTGGTTGTTGGTTGCCTGTGAATGTTTTCTTGGTGTCTACATCTCCTACATTGTCCTTCTCTCGGTTCTTGATGCTTCCCCTCATCACTATTCTCATGAGCCAATTTGATTCGACATTCAGTGTGGGCTCTTACTCTGTTCAGATCTACCCTCTTTCAGCCCAGAGCGGCGCTTCTATGGTAGGTCGACTTGGTTTTTCTTTTTGGTGGAACTCTTCTAGTGTGCTTGCTGGGTCTTCCTGCCCTAGGTTGCATTGACCTGACATCTCACATATTGGATCTCCTACCCCTTTGAGATTCTTGTTGATGTGGAGATGAAGTGTGGCTGTGGGTTCATTGCGGTGGTGATTTGTTTGGTGGTCAAGCATCCAAGATGTGATCATATATGTTTATTTGTTTTCTAATGGTGATTATAGGATGTCATTGAATGATTTTACGGTGTCTCAGCTTGTTTGTACTCAACCACATGGAACAGGTCCCAGAAGAGGTTTTAGAGCTAGCGTCTCATCTTTGCCAAGTTGGACAGATTTGGATGGTTGAGAGGGTATGACATCAGCCATCGGATCGGGCCTGTGCGTTGACACAGGACACTTGCTTGCCAAACAACCTTGTAATCGTGGATATCATCATCTATATCACAAGCTAGGGAGGGGCAGTTTCATGTTTCCGGCCTTATTTTTTCTCTCATTGAGCTTTGAGTCATGGCTTGTCTTATGTCGATGAAGTATTTTGGGTTTTCCCCTTCTTCCCTTAAAAGGGGGTTTATCTATAATAAAAAAATTAAAGGCCTTCGGGCCATTGGATGGAAACAGTCAAAAATCGGAAGAAACATGCTTCCCCTTGTCAATACCTGTGAGCATGTAATCTACTCGGGTGTCAATGACACCTGTGCAGGGTGTGAGATAAAAATCTCAGTAGGCCGACACCCACAGTGTCTAAACCTTTCCATTTCATGAAATGATAAAAATGTAGTGTACCATTATTTAATAATTCCAAATAATTAATTTTAAGTGCAATGAAATAAATAATTCATCCCGGGTCCCAAACGACACCCGTGCCTAATCACCTGCTTCATTCTAAGATGGTTGTCTGAAAGGGAACCTATTAGGATAATTCACAAACACACACATATATATATATATAACCCAAAAAGAAAGGTAAAACCAGGAAAAGGTTTACCCTATGACTATGCTTTAACTTGGGGTTCAAGTCCAGTGTCAACCAGCCACACTTCCACATATCAGGGGAAATAGCTCAATTCTTAAGAGACTCAATTAGCAATAACATAAACCTTAAGTGCATCATTATTTAAGGATCAAGTTGAGAGTTGAAGTCTGAGCCCGTCTCGAAGGTATCGCTACGGAACATCTAACAATTTATCAAATGTCACTAAGCCCGTCCAAGGAAATCTTTCGAAAGACCATGTATCACTCAAGGCAAGGCTTTACCTTGAGTCCATCCCAATCTCACAAAAAGGGGTCAAGTGTCATCCGAGGCTAGCTTAGCCACATTGCCAATGGATCCATCCGGATGGGCCCTTTTGGAACCGACATCACTCAAAAGTTTTAGAAATTCTGGGGAAGTCTCGGTCAAGAAAAGCCAATGACACCGCCCCCCAACAAATAGAGGTATCCTATCAGGAACGGAGGATCTAAGCATGACCATTAATACGGGAACCTCCCCCTTTCCCCGCCCTAAATTTAATTAAAGTTTCCACATCAGTAGATATGACATAATCATTATATAAAGTCGCATCTTGAATACTAACCAGATACACCCGCAACACAAGGCATAAATCTAACAGTATAGCATAATAACTTGCAAGGAAATATACATATCATATCAAACTCAAAGGATAATGCATATTTAAATAATAAGAAGTTCATCATAACAACTTGCAATAAAATATACATATCATAACAATATTAGCGGATAATTCAATCTAAATAATAATATGTTCAGCATAACAAGTTCTAATGATCCAACAATTCAAGTTTATGTTCAAAGAAAATATTTATTTAATTTAATTATAATAAATGGGGCTTCACAAAATATGAAATTAATTAAAAAAAACTCAGCTAATAGAATAATACAACGATCATTTCAGCACACCCAAAGGGGTGTCCATCTTTGATGCAATAATTCAAAAAATAATTCATTTAATTTAAAAACAATAAAAGGGGTTGTGCAATACCTGCAACTAATTAAATTAATAACCCAGCTAACGAAAAAATACCCCGACTATGTCGGCACACCCAAAGGGGTGTCCAATCTTATTCCAACCATTCAACAAAATTATTTAAGATGATTAAGGCTGCAAAAATTAAGTAAAACCATTAAATTAATTAAAATGGGTAAAATTGCACAAAGCCGGTATGCACCGACTAACGACACAATGTTACGTTTTTATAAATCATAAATAAATAAAGGTAAAGTGAGTACGCACCCTACCTTGTAGTCTTATATTACTTTAAGATCCACGGTAGGTTTTGATTTGACCCAAAACAGATGAAAATGAAGGATTTTAGAAAAACCCCAACATAGGGTAACAATCCTGCACGATGAACTACACGTATAATACTCAACAAAAATGCACGATACCACTTGTGAAATGATAGCCTTTACCTAAGGTTCACTGCGCACCTAATAGAGAAGGAATCGAACGTCAGGCGGAGGAGCATCGACCTTTCGAAGGGGCTGCTGGTTGGAGTGACGAGATTTAGGGGTGCGGCGTGATGAGTGGGAGTGGGAGAGAGGAGAGGAAAAAAAGAAAAGATATCAAAGAAAGAAAAAGAAAAGAAAAGAAAAATAAGAGAAAAGTAAAAGATAAAGAAAAAGTAAATAAAAGAAAAAGATAAAATAAAACAAAAAAATGGAAAGGGAAATAATAAAAATAATTAAAAATGGGAATCCCCCATTTTAATTATTTTAATTTTTCCCGTAACCCCCTCATTCTTTTATTTCATAATTTCTTTTTATCCTTTTTTGATTTCTTTTAAATCTTTTTTAAATCTCGGATTACTCTTTTCGAATCCATAATTAATTATTTAAAACCCGAACACCATGCCAAAGCGCGACGTGACATTTTTAATGAAACGTCTGAAATTATTTAAATTAAATAAAAAGCTACCCGAGACCCGCAGCGAGGTGCGCAGGCATGCACCTCAGGTCTCTTAATTAAATAGACTGCAATAAAGTAAAAATGGTCCGTACCTGATTAAGTCCGAGATGTTAAAACCCCCCCTCCTTAATACAACTCATCCTCGAGTTACCCTTCCGAGGGTAGTGGAACATTTCCAGATAAGAGTTCCGGCCACTGCGTACATACATCCGTCTCTCGCTCCCACGTCTCATCCTGAACGCGTTCATGTTACCACAACACCTAGACTAGTTGGACTGACTTTCCTCGGAGGACATTCATTCTATGGTCAATGATACAGATCGGATGCTCTGCAAAGGATGCATCAGCGTCAAGCTCGACGTCGTCTGGGTCAAAAGAATGAGATGGTTCTGGATGATATTTTTTAAGCTGAGATATATGGAAAACGTCGTGCATGACACGGTACCTCTGAGGTTGCAGTAACTGATAGGCTACCGACCCAACTCTCTCTACTATCTCAAATGGCCCGATGTATCTCGGTGATAAATTCCCCTGTCTCCTGATCTTCCTGTGACCCAACTTCGAAGAAACGCGTAGAAGGACTCGATGTCCCACCTCGAACTCTAGAGGTATGCGGCGACAATCGGTGTAAGACTTTTGTCTGGACTGAGCTATAGACATATGCTTCTGAATCAATTGAACTTGCTCAAAAGTCTCCTAGATGAGATAAGGACCCAACAGAGTTGCCTCACTTACTTCGATCCATCACAAGGGTGAACAACATAGTCTACCATAGAGAGCCTCATACGGATCCATTTGAATTGTTTCATGAATGCTGTTATTATAGGTAAACTAAAAAGGAGGTAAATTCTTCTCCGAGGAACCACCAAAATCAAGGATACATGCCCGTAAAATATCCTCCAACACTCGTATAGTTCTTTCAGACTGCCAATCGGTCTGAGGGTGATATGTGGTACTCAGAAGTACCTGTGAGCTCGGTGCCTTTTGCAACCCTTTCCAGAACTGTGAAGTAAAGCGAGCATCCCCATCCGGCACAATAGAACTAGGTACACCCTGATCTCTCACAATTTACCGAATATATAGCCTTCCCAACTCATCAATCGTAATGGTCTCTCAGATAGGCAAGAAGTGCACAACTTTGGTCAACCTATCGACAACCACCCATACTGCATCGCTGCTTCGAGGAGATCTTGGCAAGCCTGTAACAAAATCCATGGTATTTTTATTCCATTTCCATTCAAGAATGGATAGAGGATGTAGGAGTCTAGCAGGTCACTGGTGCTCTTCCTTCACCTGTTGGTAGGTGGAGCACCGAGTGATGAAACCTGTTATCTACTTTTTCATACGAGGCCACCAATACTATCGAAAAATGTCTCTATACATCTTGGTTAGCCAAGGATGAACTGCCCAAATAGAGGTGTGAGATTCCTTCATCATCTCTTCCCGCATACTTGAAGGTACCCATACATGGCCACGGTAAAGGACAGTTTCACTACCATCAATAACCCATTCAGGAGGTGGGTTATCTCCTGTAACACTTTCCCTCAAAACCAGACCCTCAGGGTCAATCAACTATTTCATTCAGACCTGATCTAGAAGAGATGATGTCACTGTAAGAGCTGCTAGAACCAGTCATCCACTCTACTCTAGAACCTCTATATGCATCTCTAAAAACAAGGCCATAATCTGCCACTCGTTGCAGGCTACCTGCACGGTCTGTGTCTATGTCTTACGACTTAAAGCTTCTGCCAAAACATTACAATACCAGGGGTATAATCAAGCTCAATGTTTACGGACTTCAAGTATTCGACCCACATGCATTGCCTTAAGTTCAAGACTTGTTGAGTGGAGATATATTTTAAGCTTTTATGATTTGTGTAGATAATGAATCTATCACCCAAAAAATAGTGTCTCCAACAAATTTGAGCATAAGCCACAACATCCAACTCAAGGTAGTGTGTAGGATAGTTCCAATCGTGAGGTCTCAACTGGGGGGATCCATAAGACACGACTCGATCATCTTGCATCAAAAATTTACCCAGTCTGATTTCTGAAGCATCACTATAAACTGTATAGCTCTTACTAGGTTCAGGTAGAATTACGATCGGGGCTGAGGTCAGTCTTCCTTTTAAATCTTGAAAAGACTTTTCACAAGCTTCTGACTAGATGAAATGTACACCTTTCTTAGTCAAGGTCGTGAGAGGTGCTACTAAGAAGGAGAAATCTTGGATGAATCACCTGTAATTTCTAGTGAGTCCCAAGAAACTACAGATGTCGAAGTCACTCTTGGGATGCTCCCATGAAACCACGATGCTCACTTTTTCTGGGTCAACTGATACCCCTACTTCAGATATAATATGACCCAAGAAGTGTACCTTATCAATACAGAAGTGGCATTTACCGAACATAGCGTATAGCTGGTGCTATCTCAGTATACTCATCATGATCTAAATATGGGTAACATTGTCATGTTTGGAAGGTGAATAAACTAAGATTTATTCCATAAATACTACCACAAAGGAATCAAGATACAGATGAAAAACTCGGTTCATTAGGGCCATGAATACTTCTGAAGCATTCGTGATGCCAAATGGCATAACCAGATACACATACAAGCCATACCTGCTTTGAAATGCTGTACGTGGTATGTTAGATGGTCGCACACGCACCTGGTGATATCCCAACCTCGTATCGATCTTGGAGAAAATAGTTTCTCCCTGGAGAATTTCAAAGAGATCATCTATACAAGGCAATGGATATAGATTCTTTACAATGAGCTACTTGAGTCGACGATAATCCACACATAACCTTAGGGCACCATTTGCCTTCTTGGAAAAAAGGACAGGTGAACCCCATGACGATGTGCTAGGTCTGATAAAACCCTTATCCTTGAGGTCTTCAAGATGCTTTTTAAGTTCCTGTAGCTATTTTGGTTCCATCCTATAGGGAGGAATAGACACTGTTGTCGCACCTTGAACGAGTTCGATAGTGAACTCCACATATCTCACAGGAGGTAAGCTAGAGAAATCGTCAAGGAAGACGTCTCTAAAAAGATCCACCACTGGAGGTAATTTAACTAGCTGCGTTCCTTGGTCGCTCATGAATAGATTTTCCAATTGAGCTGTTACTCTGCCCAACCCTGCGCATTTAGGCTTACCTTGGTTTGCTTGAATATCCCATTATCCTTTGTGAAGATATGTGTCTCCCTTAGAGGATGTACAAGACACCCGATGGTTATAGAAATACACATGGGCACGGTAAGGAGAAATCCACTTCATACCAAGAATGACTTTGATGCTAGACATATCGAGGATGTAGAAATCCCAAACAAAACGGTACCCGCCTATCTCGAGGGGGCACTCTTGGCACTGGTGTATGCCTATGTTCTGACCCCAAGTGGAGAGTCGAGATACATGACGCCACAATGGTACTCAACTGAAAAACAAGACTCTGAACAATAGCAGCAGATATAAAAGAGTAAATAAGGTGAAAAAAATAAGTAGGGTGAAAAAGAGGTTAGGTACATAGCGTACCTCTGAGCACTAAAAAACAGAAAACTCACCTCCAGATTTGGGTTTCGATATAGAGGAGACAACTAAAGAGGAGTTCTAAACAAGTTCTACATTCCACTCCTCGGTTAAGTCAAGCTAACATAAAACAGATTATCACAACTTTATAATCAACAAACCAACAATTTAAAATTTTACCACTAGGCACAACATCACTCACATGCTAACAGGAAAATGCACGCTGGAAGTATATATGACATGGAAATATGCCTGACATTTAAATCCTATAGTTCATATTATTATGCATGGAATGTATTGCCCTCGTATCATCGGGCTGCAATGATAAACCCATTAATTCAATAATACCAGCACAGTAACAACACAATACAAGTGAGTCACCCAAGGTGAAATCATATCAACAGTAACTGGAAAAATCAATAATTATAATCCCAACCAAAGAATTTGAGTTTTCCCCTGTACATGAGTTAGATATTTCTAAGCACAAAGTACATCCCAAATCCTTATATCCTAGTCTCCTATCTAACCCAAACAGTAAGAAAAAAAGACAAAAACCACCACTGATACCACTTTGTAACGGCCCGACCTGGCTCACCTCTAAGACGATTGTCGGACCGATGGGTCACATAACCTCAAGAGCATATACCCAAATGTCATAGGCTTCTGACTAGCAGCGAGGTCCTTTTTTGTGTCCGTGGGGGAGACTATGCCCTCATAGGTAACATATAATATCACAATGGAAGTAAACAGAAACAATTAATAAATAGCGGAAGCATGTGAATGAATAAACTACAACAAAAGCAATATAAATATATTCAACCGAATAATAATATCCAAATGCAGAAGCTCACAAAAAGATGACATGCCCTGATATAGGTCTAAACTAAAAGTGCAGGAAAACAGAACCCCAACACACAGTCAAATAAAAGAAAAGAAAGAAGCAACAACTGCATCATGAGAAAGGCCTGGTCCTCTGCCCCAATCTCCATCCTAAGTAGTAATGAATAGTCAAACATCAGAACTAGCATGCTTACCATTATCATTACCTACGAGCATGCAATCTACTTGGGTGTCAATGACACCTGAGCAGGGTGTGAGATAAATATCCCAGTAGAACAGCACACACGGTGTCTAAACATTTCCATTTTGTGCAATGATAAAAATGCAGTGTACCGTTATATAATAATTCCAGATAATTAATTTTAAGTGAAATTAAATAAATAAGTCATCCCAGGTCAAAAACGGCACCCATGCATAATCATCTGCTTCATCCTAATATGGTAGTCTGAAAGGGAACCTGTCAGTAGAATGCACAGACATGTATATATATAAACCCTAAAAGCAATATAAAACCCTGAAAATGTTTACCTCAATCTTGTGCATTAACATGGGGTTCATGTCCAGTGTCAACCAAGAACACTTCCACATATCAGGGGAAATATCTCAATTCTCAAGAGACTCAATTAGAAATAACATAAACCTTAAGTGCATCATTATTTAAGGTTCAAGTTGAGAGTTGGAGTCCGAGCCTGTCCCAGAGGTATCGCTACGGAACATCCATTAATTTATCTAATGCCACCGAGCCTTTCCAAGGAAATCTTTCGAAAGACCAAGTATCGCCCGAGGCATGGCTTTACCCTGAGTCTGTCCCGATCCCGCAAAAAGGGGTCGAGTGTCATCCGAGGCTGGCTTAGCCACATTGCCAACGGATCCATCCCGATGGGCCCTTTTGGAACCGGTATCACTCAAAAGTATTAGAAAGTCCAGGGAATTCTCGATTCGACAAAGCCAATGACACCACACCCTGGCACATAGAGGTAACCCATCAGGAACACAGGATCTAAGTGTGGCCCCTAATACGGGACCCGCCACATTCCCCGCCCTGAATTTAATTAACATTTCCACAATAGTAGATATGACATAATCAGCATATAAAGTCACAACTTGAAAAATAACCAGATGCACCCGCATCAAAAGGCATAAATCTACCGGTATAACATAACAAATTTCAAGGCAATATACATATCATATCAACCTGATCAGATAATGCAAATTTAAATAATAATCAGTTCATCATAACAACGTGAAAGACAGTATACATATCATATGAATCTCAGCGGATAATGCACATCTAAATAACAAGAAGTCCATTATAACAAGTTCCCATAATCCAAAAATTCCAGTTCATGTTCAAAGAAACTATTTATTTAATTTAATTACAATAAAAAGGGGCTTCATAACACATTAAATTAATCAAAAAATAAACTCTTCTAATGGAAGAATACACCAATCATGTCAGCATTCCCAAAGGGGTGTCCAAATTTTTTGCAATAATTCAATGAACTATTAATTTAATTTAAAAACAATAAACAGGTGTTGCGCAATACCCACAACTAATTAAATTAAAAACCTGGATAACGGAAAAATACACCGACTATGTCGGCACACAAAAAGGGGTGTCCGATATTGTTTCAACCATTCAAAAAATTTTATTTAATATGATTAAGGCCGCAACAATTAAGTAAAACCTTTAATGTAATTAAAATGGGTAAAATTGAACAAAGCTGGTAGGCACCGACTAACGACACAACAGTGTGTTTTTATAAATCGTAATGAAAAAGAGGGAATGAGAGTAGGCACACCAGCTTGTATTCATAAATGACTCTAAGATCTGTGATGGGATTTGATTTTACTTAAAATAGATGAAAATGAAGGATTTTAGAAAAACCCCAAAATAGGGTAACAATCTTCCGTGATGAACTATGCGTAGAATACTCAATTAAAACAGACGATTCCACTTGCTCAATGTTATCCTTTCCCTATGGTTTATTGCACACATTGTGACAAAGGAATAATACATCATATGGAGGAGAAGCGTCCTTTCGAAGGGCCTGCTAGTTAGTGTGACAGGATTTAGGGGAGCGACGTGATGAGTGGGAGAGGGAGAGAGGAGAGGAAAAAAATGAAGGGAGAAAAGAATAAAAAAGAAAAGAAAAGAAAAATAAGAGAAAAATAAAAGATAAGGAAAAAGGAAATAAAAGAAAAAGATAAATAAAATAAAATAATGGAAAGGAAAATAATAAAAATAATTAAAAATTGGAATCCCCCATTTTAATTATTTTCATTTTTCCCGTAACGCCCTCTTTATTTTATTTCAGAATTTCTTTTTATCCTGTCTTGATTTCTTTTAAATTTTCTTTTAAATCTCTTATAACAATTTCCGAATCCTTATTTATTTATTTAAAACCTGAATTCCATGCCAAAGCGCAACATGACATTTTCTTTAAAATCATGTAATTATTTAAATTAAATAAAAAGCTTCCCTGGACCCGCAGTGAGGTGCGCAGGTGCGTGCCCCCGGTCGATTAATTAATTAGACTACATTAAAGTAAAAACGGTCTGTACGTAATTAAGGTTGGGACATTACATTTAATGTTTAAAAATAACGTATAAAAATTAAAAAAAATATTTGGGATAAAAAATTATTGAATTATTCATATACCTTGGTCTTGATAAAATTGATTTATTCAATTATTAAATTTAAATAGAGTTTAATTGAGATCAAGTAAACACCTTGTTTTTTCCCTCTATGTCACTATGTAAATGGATTTATACGTGTTTATGTAAAGTCCATGATTTGTGTCTAGAAACAAGTTAAGGAAATGACAGACAAATAAGATATATCACAATGACATTTACCACATATAAACACTCACAATGCAATTTCATAAAATTTTCATGATATTCGAAATAAATTAGGTCACATACATCTTTCCATCAACTTTTGAATCGATTTCTCATTGTATTACTATCCGAAATGGACTCATCAAACAACATGGTCATGGAATCCTGAAAATAGTTACATTTCAATCAAGGGACCATGATATTAGATTCTATTAAATAATTAAAGGCAAAAATCCATTATTGACCTATTCATCAATAACATATTATTCATGGTGCACCCAGTATATCATACTACTCTATAAGAATTTTTATAATATTTTTGAGAAATATATTATAGTAAACAACTCATAATATGTATTATTAAAATTCAAAATTTTACTAGATCATTACACTTGCTCATAGATATAAATTCTAATTACACACAAACAACTGGAGTACATATATGAAGTTATGTTCTCACTATCTCTTATCATGGACATTACCAAGTTCTAACAACAAGACATGTAGTCTCATCCAAATAGGATTACAAGCACATGATAGTTTTCATATCATGTGTTTCATCATAGATTTTATACTGACCATAGGATATATATTTATGGAATATATCATATCACTTCAATGGTATCATCATAGATGGAAACTATAATGTCCTTTCCATGAAAGAAATATCCAAGGGACATTATAAAATTAATGTTTCATAGAAGATTTATTCATTATATGCATTGTGAAATAGTAACTTTGAAATCCTACTATATTTTTTATCTTGTGCGGTTACCACTGAACCAAAAATTATCTTTTAGAAAATTCAAAAAAGATATATCGGGATAATAAATATATTAAATATTGAAAACTTTGAATATATACATGCAATCTAATATACAGTGGTATTTGTTTATAGGGTTACAACCCTAACAGTCTTAACAACAGGTTTAGAACTCTAGTAAACCAAATCGTAACACAAACTCAATGAATTATAGAAGTTTGAGCACTATACATTCTCATTAGGATCATTTCTAGAAACCAAATCATTTTAGAGAGAATGATATTGAAAAAAATAACTATGTATAAATAAATAAAAGTTTATGGTCATTGAGTATCCCAAAACAAAAATTTCCCAATATCCAATAAGAAAAAATATAATAAAAACTGATTTTTAAAGTGGTTTATTAGCAGTAGTTTTTAAAACCATTGCTAAATATTTAAGAAAACACTATTATGTAGTGGGTTTTTTATGTGGTTTTCAAAAAAGAAACAAAATGTATTTTTGATTTTTTTATAAATTTTTTTATTTCATTTTTAGTGGTGTTATTGAAAAAACTTTTCCAAATAGAAGTGTTTTTTAAAAGACACCACTAAATTAATGGAAATAAATATTTCATATTACATATTTAATTAATATTTATTTTTAATAATTATAATTTAGTATTTATAATATTTTATTAATTATTATTTATAAATTTAATTAATCATAATGTTTTAATTATTAATTGTTTACAATTATTAGTTAGTAATTATTTAAAAGAAAAATTAATTCATAGATAAGTTGAAAATCAGGTTTCAACATCAAATGAAGATAGCTTTTAATCTAATTTTTTTAACCTCAGAACCAAAAAAATTATTTCTTATGAGATGATCTATAATGAAATTACATAATAATTTGGTAATGATTAGTGGAATTAAAAATATTTTAGTTTTAAAAGAATTTGAAAATCGAAATTGAACTTTAAAGGACCATAACATTTTATTTGACTATTAGTTAGGGCTCTTACACATATCAAATCAAATCTTGTGACAATATCTATGCCTAATAAATTTATTTTGACGTTGGTCAATGATTTTTCATGGTCAAAAAAGGCTTAGAAATCTCTGAAACTAAATTTATTATTAGTATAACACAATTTTTGAATATTCGATGATATTTTAGCTTTGTTTTAACAGTGTATTCATATTCTTATTGGTCCTGATATTATTTAATATAATGAATTTACATTCCTATTGATTTGATGGAGTTTCATTATTTTTTGGTTTTCCCTATTTAGGGGATTTTTTATTTACTATATATATATATATTTAAATTTGTATATGTATGTATTTCTATACATTTGTAATATATATATATATATATATATATATTATTTAATTGAAATTATATACAATTGTACTTATGAATGTAAATTTATATGTATTTATGGATATTTATCTATATTTACATACATTTCAAAATATTTATACGTATTTATGTTTATATTTTTTTATATCTTATATAGGTATATATATATATATATTTACTTGTGTTTATATATATATTTATATAAATATTCAATTATATACATGTCTGCATTTATATATATTTGTGTAAATTTTTTATATGTATAAATATATATAGATATTTATGTCCATTTAATATTTATTACTTATTATTTATTATTTATTAATTATTCATTTATTCATTTTTATATATTATATTTTTTTTATTTAATATTGTTTTATATATTTTACAAATTTATTATATATTTTTGCATAATATTTATAATTTATAATTTATAATTTACTTATTTATCACTTATTAATTATTTATTTATGATTACTTGTTAATAATTATTTATAATCCATTCATTCAGTATTTATTACATATTATTAATTTATTTATTATATATTAGTTTATTATTTATCATTAAATTATTATTGAATTGGTTTGTAATATTTATGATAAATTATTTATAATTTACTATTATTTATTTATTTATTTTTTAATAATTAATTCTTATTCATTTATAATTGTCTTATCATTTATTATTCATTATTTATTTTTATTATTTATTTTCTATTCATTTATTTTTTAATATTTAAATTTTAATCTTTTACTATTTAAATATTATTTTATTGTTTATTATTTACGAATTAATTATTTTTTATCTATTATTTATTAACTTATTACTGTTTTTCATATATAAATTTATTCGCTTTTTATAATTTATTTTTTATTCATTATTTTTCAAAACTTATTTATTCTCTATTATTTAGTTATTATTAATTTATAATTATTTAGTTATTTATTTATTTATTTATTTATTACATATTAATTATTCATTACTATTTATTATTTATTATTTATTAACATATATTTAATTTATATATATATATATATTTATCATTTTTTTCTTAATGATTAATCGTATTTTTATTAATTATTAATTATAAATTAATAATTATTTAGTTCATATTAATTTTATATATTTTTTTTATTTAGTTTTCTTATTACTTATTATTATTCATTACTATTATATATATATATAAGTATATTAAATTATTTTACTCACAAAAAAAAGAGTTTCTTGAAGTGGTAAGTCTTTGTAGAATAACCAATATATAAGGTGCTCGACTCTCACTCAAAACATATATATGCTAAATTTCTACACAGATAATGCATGCATGCATGCATGACCTGACTTGTGCATATGAAAGTAATAAGTAAAATTATAAAAATAATAAATAATAGATAATAGATAATTAATAAATATATAATATATAATAAATAAAAAATAATTAAATAATTAAATAATTAAATAATTCCTAAATAATAAATACTTAAATAAAAAATAGAATGCAAAAATAAACAAATAACCCACTGTGAAATAATTTATCGGCAGTTTGAACAGTTGAAAAAATCTTCTATCAATTTAGAAAAATATTTCTTAAATAATTACACATTAGTTTTAGAAAATCACCGCTAAATGATTTCCAACACATGATTTAGTTTTAGTTTTTCAAAACCATCGTGAAATGGTTTATTGGCCATTTAAACAGCCATTAAATACAAAACAACCCATATAAAAAGCTTATTTTGGCATACTAAACTCACATTATCACCTCAATCATAAACCCTACCATTAAATCACAATACAAACATAAAATATATTCTCACCTAAAATCTTATCACTAATACTAATCTCAAGAAAAATAAACCGTGAAATATCAATGTTATATAAATAACATGAATTTATGAATTATCAAGAACACCATGAATACGAAAAAAATGGGAAAAAAATATGACAGTCATTGATACTTATAATCCAACGGAATCTATTGTCAATGATATAGCCAAACCCAAATATTATTCAAAATAAGATATAAAAATATATAAATAAAATATAGATAATTTATAATTTCCTTGACACAACATTGAGAATTAACTTGAAGCAGTATTCATAAAAAACTAGAAGCATTTTAATTCATTACCTAGAATTAGATAACTCCCCAACCCCATTATTAATTCACAATTAAACCACATATCAATATTAACTATCAATATCACACCATTTAACACCATACCATTATCATGATTACATCCTCAGTTTTAATTTATCATTCCTTCCATGAAATTCTTCTTATAACATCACTATTTAAAAAATTATTTAATAAACCATCTTATATAAGTTTTTTATCATTATTATCCCATATCTACCAAATATAAACTAATAATTATTTATTCAAAACTAAAAATTATAGTTTAAAAATTTCTAAAACACTGCTCCACTACACCATTACCATAAAGGAATTACCTGATATATAATATATAATAAAGAGATATATGTTAGAATTTTTGAACACTATTGTTCTGATTTAGAATGGATTCATGAAAATTTAGAAACATCCCTTGTATAACACTTTATATGACTTTGGAACATTCTGGTAACTGGAAAACCACTGGGGAATTGTTATTTCCTGACGGGTGTAATCAAAATAATTTTTTTTTAAAAACTCAAACAATGGTACTCAATTAATTAAAATATAGTATTGGTACGTTCAAGGTCGAACCCATAGAGATGGTGAATTAGTTTGATTATTCTTTGAAAATATTTAATTATATGAGATTAATGAAATAGGTTAAGAAGAGATTAGATTGATTGTTTTTTACGAAAAAAAGGACGAAAGTACATTGATTGATTGGTTTGAAGACATATTATGAAACACATTCATGGGTTTTATAATATTAGGGTGTAAGTGGAATTATATTTTAGAAAATATGTTGATTAATTAATTATTGATTTCGGAGTCTAGACAAGGGAGATCCAATGGTCATGGTATCCCCACTGTGACATGGAAATCCCCTATCTCCCTTGGTCCGGTAATTGAAGGTTTCACCAAATCATGTTTGTCTTGATACCATATTTGAACCTGATTTCCCTATTTTTGATAATGGTCATGCTTCCTTTAGATTTTTCACTTTCATAATTTTAATACTCCCTTTTTATTCAATTATCAACAATTATGATAAAAGTAAAATAAAGAGATTTTGAGTTGAAGATTAAATTGTAGAAAAAATACATGAATAAAGAAAATGAAATTAATGAAACGAAACTCCCCCCTTATATTACATAGCCCTATAAAAAATTGGTTTTACCCACTCATCCTATTTATAGGAGGATAATAGGGAAGGAAAGAAGGAAAATAATGCACAATGAAAAGGGATATAATGTCAGGGAGGACATTGCAAAACGCAGCTTCTCACACCAATCCTTGGTATTTAGGATATTCTAAATAGAAGCATGATATATCTCTATTTATAAGCCCCATATGGGCTCTAATATTAATTTAGGTCATTAGTAATTGGTCCAAAAGTGGTCCGGGGTTGTTCTTGAGCATAAAATTGAGTCTAAAATTAAGGACATGTCAAATATTGGCACTTCAATCTAGTCCTGACAATTTACACCACCTGTAAATTATTATTCCACATGTAAAATATTACACCACATATAAATTTATTTTTCCCTTTTCTTCACTTCACGATGTGTCTCTCTTTCACAACCTGCACCGGATTATGATGTGTAATGATTACATGATCTATAATATCATTTTTCTACTATATAAGAATTATTTAGCCTCATTTCTTTAGTTTTATGACTTAGAAGTTCCCTATGACCATCCTAAAAAATCTGGTGTTGCTCCACAAGAAAATTTCACAAGGTGTAGATTCCTTTTTCTCCATTTCCAATTATCGGGGTTATCCTCCCATAACACCCAAAATGAGTTAAAAAATTCATAAATTAGAAAGAATAATCATTTAAATGTAGACATAAATATATTAAAATACCTTAAAATACATGCATGAAATATTGATACCAATAAAATTTTATTAAACATGGAATGGACTCCCTATCATTTTGGCATGCTACCGTAGAAAATTTTAATCAACTAAAAAGGGAAACTATATAGGAAAAGTAATACAAATTTTTTTTCAATATTTTGTATTACAAAATTATGTCATAAAAATCAAAAAAATATAATTTTAAAACTTATTTTTAATGAACACCAAAATAAAAAATTTGAAAAAAATATGTGCATTATGAATTTTCCAAAGATAAATCAAAATTACTCAGAAGAAATATTTAGAGGAAATATATTTTATTTATAAAAAATATTTTAATTTAAAATATGAATGAATATCCATAAGAACATACTACCTCATATTTAATTCATGTTGCTATGATCACACCTCACCACCTTGAATGATGAAGCTAAAATTAGATAGAATGGGACCCCCCGAGATGAATTATTAAGGGAAGTAGTGGGGATGAAAAATGATTTGAGATGACTAGTATCTCACCCTTTATCATTTTTTAAAATGAAATCCACTTTTAAAATTCATATATAAATAAATAACTATCACCCACTAAATATACCCATTTAACAAATATTTTACTTCTTTTATTAAATGTTCATTAAACTTCTACATTAAAATATGTAATATAATATATTTAATTGATTTCCAAAGTGAGGTTACATAATTCCACCACCAAAAAAATAATATAATTATATATAAAAAATAAAATAATACAACCCATTGCATAATGTCATAGAGATCCCTGACACATTACTTTTTGGGGTCTGAATGTTAGAGATACTAGTAAGAGGTTTAAGAAAATAAAGGTGGAGATTTAGCTATGATTTAAACTGGGGTATGGTTTTCCAAATTAGTAGAAGGAGTTGTTCCATTAGCATTTGGTTGGGTGTATTGGCTTTGATGTGGTTGGTTCATCTATTTCATTGAGGCTAGAGTGGCCAATAACGAGGTCTCTTCCACTTGAAGGATTTTTTCCTTTGGTTTTATCATGTTTTTGTTATGGGATATGTCTATGGTAAATAGAAGTGAAAAGGTTATATCAAGACCATTTTAATTGTGTTATTGATTCTTGAGAAGCTAGTTTTTTAGTTCTACCCTTTTTGGGAAATCACACTAAATTCAATGATTCAAATATAGTGGTGTAGTGATAAAATATTTATCATGGCTGTACCATGGTTTTTTCAAATCTAACTGTTTAATGTGGTTTTATTTCTAGGATTATTCTGAATTAAACACATAATGGTATTTCCCTTACCCATAATTCATGGACTTATAGTTTTCCAACCATGTTATAAATTCATAAAACACTTTAAATTTTATCACCCTTCTCTTTTCTCCCTAGAAACATGGGTGAATATAAAGTGTTTTTTGGAAACCATTCAGCCCCCTTTTCTCCAAGCATTGAAAATAATCTTTAGCAGATAGATTATTGGTGATACAAGGTGAGATATTTACCTATTCATCTTAGATTTATCTTTATTATTAAACTAGATAAGGTTGTGGTGGTGGAAGTGGGCAGTTCAAGTTATGTTATGGTGACTGATTTTTAGATATTGTTGTATTCTAGTTTCTTGGGTTTCCGTTTCATGATTTAGGAACTGTGGTCATTATGTTATTCTTTTCACTATACAACATTCATTAAAGTTTCAATTGAGGAATTTGATATTAGAAATATCCTTATTTTAAATATAATATGGGGAAAATGATTTTTCTTGATTTGGTTAAATGATAAGGATTGACATAACTAATATAATGAGTTGAACTAAAAAAGAAATTAATGGGAAGAGGTGCATCATTTTTGTTTACATTTTTCTTTGATTTTTTACATGATCAAGGTATGTTTATGATTTTTATAGAGAACTGTTATAGTTATAGTGTCAAATGTTCCTTTTCTATGATATTATTGGTTGAATCACCTATGTATAAATGGTTAATCAATTAATGTTTGAAATGAACCAGTTCTGTGAATTTGGAAGAAAAATGTGATGTTGTTTTTTCTATATGCAACTGAAATATATGAGACATTTGATATAAATTTTGATGATTTTTTATTATTCTATCAGTTTTATTTTTTCATCAGTTCAATTTTTATGATTGATTTGTAGTGATATTATGGTTTAGAGTTTTTGTAGTTGTTCTTAGGCTGAAAATGTTTGAAGAAATAGGGTTGTGGCTAGTTTTCATGGATGAAATTGGGAAGAAGTATTATGGATGTGGTTCTTAATAGAATGGATGGTTACATGACAATAGAAGTGGTATGTGATTATTGTGCAACATATGTATTGTGTATTAAAATTGGTTATGTGGTTATTAACTGGTAATAGTGGGATGCATTATATATTATCAGTAGTTTTGAATCCTTTATTGGTAATGATGAAACTAATGAGGTGTCTAGTATATTGTTAAATGAATCATGATCTATTTATGAAATAGTAATATCTAAAATGAATGAGTAAAGTGATTGAGTGAATCTAGGTGATGGTTGTGGAATTATTTTCATTAAATATGGGGAATGAATGACATAATGAATATTAAAATTCTAGTATTGTTAGAGACAAGTACATTCATAGTAGGTAACTAATTATAGTTTGTGTTTATTGTTTGTCTATATTGGGTTGATTGGGGATTTTTTGAGGAAAGTGATATTACGGTAAAATATTACTATAGTATTGAAGGTTGAATCATTTTCCAGTGTTTTCCAAAATTTTTGGCTAAAAATTAGGATGAAGGTGAAAGATTTTAGAAAGGATGTTTTTAAGGATTGAATATTGTGAAATATTTTAAAATAATGAGTTTTGCGAAGAATGGTTTTCACAAAGGTTGAGCTTTGCCAAGATATGGTGCATCATGAACAAGAATAGTGAATGCATGATGGAAAGGCAGTGAATCTTGGAGACTATGAGAAGATTTAAAAATATGTAAAATTTAATTGGTGTATCATGAATAAAGGAACTTCATGAGAATGTTTTTTGTAGTTTTTAAAAAAGGATGCTGGGGGTGTGGGATATTTTTGAAGGGTTTTTCCTATAAATAGGCAGCCACAAAAACTACATTTGAAAAGAAAAGGATTCAAGAAATGGCTGAATTGATCTGATTTTGTGGCGGCTAGGATCTTCATGAATCTATATTTTTCTTCAAGTGTAAGTATAGATAAATGACCAATTAAGTCTTAACTGATGCATATTATTTTTGAGTTATGGAAGTTTTAATGAAGACTTATTGTTATGTGATGGCCGTGAGATTCACTATGGTAGTGTGCTCCATGAATGCTGTGATATTTAAAACAAAAATGATATTTATGAAGGTTTTTTGGTTTGTGAGTGCTATAATTTACTCGAAACAAAAATGGGGTTTCAGGAAGGATTCTAGATTTGAGAACATTAGTGTTGATCATTTTTTTATGTGAATAGTGATTTTAAGTGCATCAACATAGGAAATCGGTGCAAGTAGAGTCTCATGATAGTCAGGGATAAAGAAATTATTTCCAACCTAATGAAGTGACCTTCATGTAGTCAAACTGAGTAAGACTTCACAGAATGTAATGATCTAGGGGAGTCAACAGAATTGTTCTGAGGGAGGCAATGTGTGGTCCCTAAAATATTCTAAGGGTAGTGTCCCTAGAATAGAATGACTATGTCTGAAATTTTGTATTTCACAATAACTAGTGAAGCTTAGTGGAATTTTGTATAACCAACACACTACTTGAGTATTAGACTTAGAATAGCCCTTAGTGGTGAATCATGTAAAACTAACGTGTTGTCTCTATGAATGTGATTTTTTAATTACTATAGAATTACATCAGATAGGTTTAACAAGTTCCTACCAATGTGGGAACACGATCTGTATCTTTAAATAAAAAGATGATACCCTAATTCACCCCTCCCCTCTCATGGTGTTATGGGGTCCAATAGGTATATTTTAAATCAGTAATGGTTAGATGTTGTAATAAAATAATAAATTATATGTGGGTTGGTGTGAGTTTTATATAGAGAAGTTGGATAGTTTACATTATAAAAGTGGAATCATTTAAAAATAGAAGTGTGGTGATGTGGTGTTATTATGGAATGTTTCATTGTAGTTTAGTTGAAAACATACTTGGTTGAGATAGTGGTAACCTTTATTATACTTCTATTTCCTTATTATTTCATACACACCCCACCCAAGTCGGATAACCACAAAACACCTAAAGGTTTTTGGTTATGGGTTCCCTCCATCATGTATGTTTGAGAAGTAATGGGTGGTTGGTTACTCCCTCAGCCCCACTCTCCATTATTGATATATAATGGGTTTTGATGATGTTATAGTAGACTGATATGTGATTATGGTATTGTTACATTATGGGGATCATGAATGGAGGAGGAAGGCATGGGATTGATGTCAATCATGTTCATGATACCCAATAATTATGGATATAGATATGTTGAGTTCGTTTTGAACTGATGCCAATGGGAATATTGAACCCTATGGTATGTTGGGATACTAAGGGCTTCAATTTGACCCATATTAGCTGTGAAATTATTTTTCACATTTATTCCAACAAGAATAGTGGACCATATGAGAGGTTGGGATATGTAGGGCTTCAATTCATCACACATCGATTAATACATCATATGTATATTGTGTGTCTAGGATGGATAGAGAATGGATTAAAGCATAATAAATTTTACATTGGGGAAGGAGATGAAAAAACAGTTATATTAAATACCATTTTCATTATAAAGACTCATATTTTACCCAAACATATAATTAGGCTTAATTATCATATTAAATAATCTTGTAATTATATAAATAATAAATATTTATAAATACAATTTATTTAACAATCCGCATTAATTTTTCCCAATGAGAAAGTATATTTATCATTCAGTGATATATCATATGATATTGTTTCACATATATAATTTCACTACATAACATTTTCCATAAATTTGAAAAATATTTATTAAACAAAAATTTCACCATTTATTAATATTTCCTATTATATATTTTAAATAAAGAAGCATAAAAATACTTTACAATGATTTTTAATTATAACAAAATTCAATGTTATTATAAATAATAACAGAAAAGCTAATCACAAAGATGTTATATTTCAAACTAATGAATTTATTTTACCATTGTACTAATTCATGAACATTTTTAATAATAAAATATTCACATTAATACATATTCAAGACAATATAACTTTTTTACTAATGAATAATTATTCTATATATATAAACAACCTCTTATTTTTCATCCATGTCAAATAAATATGGATTTGAATATTTTATATACATTCAAGAGTTTTCAATAGTTAACATTAAATTTTATAACATGAATATTTTATATTAATTATCATTTTGGATTAAATTCAATTTTCAAAGTTCCCAAATAAAATATATCTTTTTAATTATATTCAATACTTTAAAAATAGTCTTTCAACTTAACATGTTTTTTTAGAAATTACATTCCATTAATTTTTAATTTACTATTAATGCCCAATAATAATTATATTTCTTAAAATTTAGTTACTTAACATATAACAAAAGTTCAACAAGCCATTAAATTAAGCCATTAAATATAATTAATTAACTAGAAATCACAAAAAATTTGTATGTGGAACTATATTCATTACATTATATAATTATTTTAATTCTCATATAAAATTTCATAATAATAAAATAAAATAAACACAAAAAATATGCCACTTCATGAATATAACCACATTAAACCATGATTATCTATTTTACTAAATTTTTTGGTAACCATCTCTGGACATAAATAATTATGTTTCATTGTAAATTTTTATCAAAATGATTTAATTTGTTATCAAAATAAATTTACCACATTTCCAGTTGAAATTTTATCAATGTTAAAAAAATATACAATTTGTGGTCTCTACATTACAAAAATCAATAAAACATATCATCCTCAAAAACATTTAACCATATCTTATGAAGATAGAAATTAATGGTGAATAATGATTAATAATAATGAATTTTTGTATTTATATAACATCAAAGTATACTTTATAGAAGAATCATCACCATGAAATCAAGGAAGAAAAATATCAAGGTAATATAAATTAAACTCTTAAAATTAAACTTGATGTGAGTGAATCAATGTGGAGAAAACATTTACAATATATCACCCACAACATGATTAATACATTATTCATTCTCTGAGTTTTATAGTGCAGTGATAATAAAATTATGAGTTTCCAATTTTCATTCAGAAAATAATATATAAAATAAAAATATTTTAGGAAATCAATAAAATAAAAAAATATACATTTATTATATATAAGAAAAAAGATCATTTCACTTTTAACTAAGGTGAAAATTAAATAATTCCACCAACTGATCCATCATAAATTATGGAACACTCATACAACCAATATCCTATTCTATGATAAAATAAATAAACCATGTCACACACTAACATTCAAATTAATTATTAATTTATTAATGACCTCACCTTAGAGTTATAAGTCAGAACTCCAAATAATTTCAATGGTATTTTGATTTATGTTTTTCATACAATTGGATTAAAAATTTATGGGAAACTTTGGGGTGTTTCAATGATAATGTTGTAGTTTTTAATAGTTCCCTTTTACATGGTTTGTGCATGGTTATTCAAACCATGCAGGATCATAGGATATGTCATATGTGGTTACTAGGTTTCTCTATAGTGGGCTGCATAGTTAAAACATGGTTTATTAAATCATGTAGAAATAGTGTGTGTTTTACCCCAAGTCTAGATATTTTTAAAATTACTAAAATTCTCTACGGTTATTTTTATCCCAATTAGATCCCTTATCCCTCTCTTGGAAGAGTATACTTCTAACATCCACCCAAGTTACTCCTCCTTCTGTTTCCCATCTATTTGTGGTGGTTTCCTATTGTATTTTCAATCCAAATCTCCATCTAGGCAAGGTTTCATCTTCTTTTTCATCCTATTACCCCACAATCACCTCAATTTCTCTTTCCCCCCTTCACTACACCATTCCGTAGATAAACCCTGGGTTGGGTTATAGAGAGTAAAATGTTTTGGATCTTGTTCATAGTGTATGTTATGGGTCCTCCAAGCCCTCAATTTTTCATCATTTAAGGAATATAATAATATGTACTTATGTTCTTTATATGTTTCCATTTTTTTATTTTCTTTACAATATTTTTCATGATTTTGTATTTCAATTTAAATTTTTAATCAAAATTTTAAATTATATTGAGTTCTATGGATATATATATATATATATATATTGATCATGTTTTTAGGATAATATAGGTTCCAATCACATCATAAGTGTATGATGGGTCGTACCTACCATTTGTTTTTATTGTGATTGATGATAAATCCAAGATCTACACAATGATAAACGATGTGATCAAAGGAATTGTATCAAATAAAATAAAAAATAGATAAAAATTTGAAACCATAGAGGGGATTATCAAATATTATTTATAATTAATTTAACCAATTAATTATTTACCTTATGATAATTTTTTATTTGTTTATGGATCTAGTAACAAATCTAGGTTGTATTGTCGTTTAATTGTTGAAATAACTATAAGATTCTTACTAGTGGTGATTCACATGTACTCTAAAAATATTCAAATATTTTCGTGGGAATCTCTAGGTGCTAGTAGAATAAATCCTATTGCTTTCATTATTTTCCTTTTATCCCCATGAGAATCACTTCGAAATTGTTCTCCTTGATCTCTCTTCAATAGAGTGTTTGATTTGGAAGAATATTGATCTCCATTCATGGGAGAGTTCTTTGGGAAGGGATCTCTTCAAGGATTTAAGAGTATTCTATGGATTCATTATGCACAAACAAGAAAATGAATTACATCTTATAAAAAATAATATAATTAGGTTTATATATTTCTAGAGTTAGAAATAAATAATTTTAAAAGTTCCATTTATTATTTAATTAATATATTACAATAACCCCATGTCTAAAATAATAATAATATTAATATCTTTTTACATGAGCTTAAATTTTCAATTATAATTAGATATTAATTTTCCAAAATAATATTCAATATATATTATTTCTCACCGAACCTAAAAACTCATTTCACCATTCCTCCACAATAATTATCGGGCCTTTAATAATCTCAATTTTTTTAAATAAATATCACTACATTATTTTCCAATAATAAAATAAATATAATATTCATTAAATAAAAAATAAATATTTATCATATATTCTATGCATATAAAATTCTCTCGAGTAACTGGTGATGGTATATATGCCATAAAAAATGTGTATAATTATTAAACCATGTTCAAGAATAATATTTATTCAACCTAATAAATAGTAAATAATAATATATATTATTTAACTAAGATTCTCGATACACATAGTGTGGGACTCTTTAGGCCTATTTCTCCGTGGCATTAGGCAGAGTAGCCGAAAGTCAATGGTTAACATCTAGAAACATGTCAAGGAACCCATAGAAATAAGTTAATTCCATAATGAAAAAATAACTCATATAAATTATTATTGTCTAATATAATCCTTTTACTATGATATCTCTAATCAAGTAGTTTTCATGAAGATGTTATCAACCTATGTGCTCAATGTCTATTTCTTTGACTTTTCGAAAATCAAAATTTCCTATAGAACACTATGTCCATGGATTTATTTAGGCTATATCATTTCCATCAAATGGACTGAGATTTCAGATTTTGTTAAGGAATATAAGGGAGAAATCTTTTCACACATTATTCATTAATTCAATTATATTAGTGATGCACCCAAAATATGATTCTTCTCCCTGAATATTTGTCATCATAGTTTTTTTTCAATACATGAAAGTACACAACTTATAATATTCCTTAATAATAATCTTAAATTATAAGAATCAATACAATCATCCGTAGATAGTAAAATCCAAGGAAACATATGAATATGGATTTTCAAATGGTGGGTCTCATTCTCATAATATCCCACACTGTATATTACCAAGGGCATACACCGTGAGAAGATTCCTCAAAGTTATATGAGTCTTCACCCCTGATAGACTATATCATTTGTGTCAATTTAATTATATCATTCATCTATTGGAAAATAATTATGAATAATTTCTTGGCACTTCTAGGTTCCCATCATTTTGGGGAACTGTTATGACCTTTCAATGTGACAATTAATCTTAGAACATTACCACTTACTATGTTACACAGAATAAAAATCAATATGTGATAAGAAGTTTATTAATATTCTGAACTATGAATACAAGTTATGATAAAGTACACAGAAGTTAGTTCTAGGAAACCAACTCAAACATACTTCTAATTACACTAGAGCCAACTGTTAACAACCTTAGTTCTCTAGCGCTCACATGATACTCATTCTTATCCTATGATAAGACTATAATTAATGGGTCCACCATGTTTTCATCCATGGAAACTTTTCATACTAAAAATTCACTTCTATGATAAAAATAACTCATGTGGTGATACTTCAAGAGTATGAGCTTTGTTTGGTGTTGTGACCTTGGATATTTTTCTAGATCCACCGCTACTTTATTATCACTATATATTGTGATAGGTTCTTTACTAATTAGTACCAAATCCAGATCTTGTGAAATTTTCTGCAACCAAATGGGTTCCTTATATGCATTAGAAGCTACCATATAATCAGACTCTACTATAGAGTCGATGAAAACTGGATACTTTGAACTCTTCTAGATCAAAACTACTTCATTGAGAATAAAACATATCATGATTTTGAATTTAGGTCATTATGATTTTTTGAAAACTAGCATTAGTATAACCCCTAATGACCAGATCCTCATCTCCTCTAAACATCAGAAGTATATCCTCAGTTCTTCTCAGATACTTAATGATAGACTTAATAGCATGCCAATGCAGTTCTCCTGTATCATCTTGATGTCTACCAACAATGCTCAATGTGTAGGAAGCATCATGTCAATTACATAACATGGAATACATGATTTACCCTATCACATAAGAGTATAAGATCTTACTCATGCTCTCATTCTCCTATTATGTCAGATGACATATTTTCATAGAAATATGTATATCATGTGACACTAGAACCATCCCTCTCTTGGATTTTTCCATACTAAATATATTTAGTATTTGTTCAATTTATATACGTTGACTTATTCCAATAAGCCTCTTAGATCTATCACAAATGATCTTGATCCCTATAATATTTGTCGCTTCAACTAAGTCCTTCATGGAGATACATTTTTTATCTAGTACTTAATATTATATATAGGTTTTTAATTTACAATAAGAAATATTCCATCAACATATACTACTAGGATAACAAAAAAATTCACAATAAACCTCTTGTAAATACATTGATCACATTCATTCTTAATGAAACAAAATTATTTAATAGTTTCATCGTATCGAATTTTCTAGGACATAGATGCTTGTTTCAGTCCATAAATGTATCTATGTAACATATAAATATTTTTGGCATCAACTACAGTCAAAAACCCTTTTGTTTGTTTCATTAAGACTTTGTCCTATATATTCCCATAATGGAAATCTATTTTTAAATCCATTTTCAAAAGACCACAGTTATGGTAAGACTTTAAAGAAGCTAGAATTCTAATTAATTTAAATATGGATACTAGTGAAAATGATTCATCATAGTAAATTACTTGAAAATTTTTAAACCCTTTAGACACTAACCTTACATTATAGGTTTTTACTTTACCTTCTATGTTCAGTTTTCTCTAAAATACCCATTTTCACCCTATGAGATTTAAATCAACTAGCATAATGACTAGAACCCAAACACGGTTCTGATACATGGAATCCATTTCAGAATTAATTGATTATTTCCATATTGCTTCTTATGATATCTCTACTTACACTTTGTAGGAGACATGTTCATTATTTTCAACCAATAACGATTCACCATATTTAGTGACTAGAAAACCACATTTCAATGGTTCTATTAACTATCTCATTATCCTACGTAATACATGTGTTTTAGAAACTAAATATTCAATGGGGACACATGGAACCTATTCCTATACCAACTCTTGTGTATCATGATCATCAACTTCATCAAAGTTAGTCTTGTTCACACTATCCCTTTTAAGGATTTTCTCACTCTCATGAAAGATGACTTGTCTAGTGATATTCCCATTCTTATCTAAGGGGTTTTATAGGTAGTATCTATTTGTTTCCTTGGGATAACCTATATAGATAAATTTTTTTCCATGGGTAGCTAGTTTGTTTCTAGATAAGGCCTTAACAAATTTTTCTCAGTCCCATACATATGTATGCAATAAAACAAGTTTCTCTCTACTCCATAACTCTAAGGGAATTCAATTTTCCACTTTAGTTGGTACTAAGTATAATGTATATGTAGAAGTTCGTAATTAATATCCTGAAGAGGATAATTTAATATCTACATGACTCATCATAGACCTTACCATGTATAAAAATGTATGATTCCTCCTTTAACTAACACCATTTTACTACGGTGTGTATGATGGTGTGAGTTGGGATGAAATCCCAAACTCCCATAAAAGGTCAATAAAATCAAGGTTAATATATTCACTACCTCAATTCAATCAAAGATTATTTATCTTAATTCCAAGTTGATTCTATACTTTAATATTGAATTATTTTAATTTCTTAATGGACTCAGACTTATACCTCATGATGTAGAATTACCCATGTCTACTCAATTCATCAGTAAAAGTTATAAAGTAAGAATACTCACCTCTACATTCTTCTGTAATTGGTCTACAAACATTAGTGTGTACCAATCCTAGAAAATATATGGACCCTTCACCCTATCCAAATAATATATAATTGGACATTTTCCTTGAAAATAAGCATGACATTTTTCACGCGGTTTTATCTTGGAAGAGTCTAAATAACCATATTGATAGAGATGTGTCTAATGATTATTATTTAAATGACCAAGACAATGATTCCTTAGTTAGGTGAAATATGAATCTTGTGAACATGGTTTTTTTATCTATTTATAAAACATGGTTTTAATTTTTTTAATATATAAATACCATTATTCAAATGTGTAATACCATAACATATGTTTTCTTTTTAAAAGATACAAATTTTATTTCCAAACATGAAAATAAACCAACATTAATCAAGAAACGATTGATAAATTATTTTCTTGTTAATAGTTAATATATAATAAAAATATTTTAAAACCAATATACTTTTTATTGTAAATGAAAGGTGGTAGTCACCAATATGTAGAGCTTCTGGCCTCTCAAAATTGGAAGCCCACATATCCATATCTCCTCTAGTAATCTTTTAAAATCTACTTGGTTTCTATATTTGGATATTGATGTAAGGTCCAAAATATGTATCTAATACCAAATGTGTAGATTTTGAAATATTACACTCAATAATGAACACCACTTTAGCTTCCCCTTACTTATGGGTATAGTTCTTATTTCAGTTTCCTTGCATGCCACATGAAAAAAATACAACCTATTTTCCCTTACCCTTCCTATGGATCTTCATCTTCTTAAAATGAAAGTGGTCAAGGTATTTAGAATTTTAATGAGTCATGGTACCCTTTTATTTATTCTTCTTTTTATTATTCACTATAAAGACCATGAGTTTGTTATTACCCATGTCCTTATACACTTGGAAAATAAGAGTAAGAAGTTCTGGAAGACTCTTCTAATTATTTATAATATTATAATTAAAAATAAAACTAGTGAAGGTCTTGGGTAGTGAAAAAAGTATGATATCTTTGTCGAACTAATCTAGGAGTTTAATTCCTAAGATGTCTAAGTGAAAAATATTTCCAATAAGATTATCTACACGGGTCACAGATGGTGGAGAGACTTCAATCATAGTTGTCAATAAAAGCATTGGAGATATCATATCTCTCTTGTATCACCTTATATTGACAGAGACCCCAAATTTTAGACATCATGCATATTCATCCATGCCCTCATGTTTATTAAAAATCTTGTTTTTCATGGATGACAGAATAAATCATCAAACATATATAACTTCATTTAAATGTTTCTTATAGAGAGAAAACTCTTCCTTAGTAGACCATTTACCAGGTGCATTAGAAATTTGTTCTTCCAGTATATAAAACTTCCTTTCATGTCATAGGATAAAACACAATCAACTTTTCCACTCTTGAAAATTTGTGCCAGTGAGATGGTAATCCTTATATATTATGGATCATTGTGATATTTTTGATATAATTTTTATTATTGTGTATAAAAATAAGATAAAAATATTTTAGTACATTATTTGATAAAATTAATTAAAATAAATAAATATTATATTTATTAATCTGCTACTATTTTATCAAAACCCAATAGCTATCACTGGTGGCTTTATAATATCCTGTTCCTTAGACATTATAATGTAAAGGATCTATATTTGCCTTATTGTACTCTAACATTGGTTCATCAAGCAACATGAATGGTTTTATATTGGTATTCCAAATGCCAACTGCATTAACTCACAATTCCTTAATCTATTTAGTAGACCCCCTAATCATGAAATCCATAAATTGGATTTCCTCAACTCTTTCCTCTCAGTTATACCAAGTCCATCTTTGGTAGTCAACCCTATATTAAATAGCTTACGTTATCCCAAAACCTCATTTTAGAATTCCATGATAATTGAAACCACCCCATCATGGGCTAGTCAAGCACTTTGAATTGTGGGTTTATTTTAACTAATGTAGTAGAATTATATACTAACTTATTATATATTATTGAGGGATTTCATACATTTATTCATAAATATACAATTATTATCATTATTATATTTTTTTATTATAAATTGGATTTACTTATGTGATTAATCACGTCGTAGATAATATTTATGCATAAGAAAATTTGTTTTAGATCTATATTGTATGTTTGTTAATTCATTAATTCATGTGATCATGAAAAAACATATGTAATTAAATAACCATGAAAACTGATAGAAATAAAACAATAAATTGGTTTGATCATGAAATTTTATAATGGTTAGTTTATCTAGTAGATGATATACTAACCATTGACCTAGGGGAAAAACACTTTAAACCATTTCAATTTCATGTTACATCTTTCCACCTATCCGATTATGTATCTCTCTTTGATTGGTTTCACCTCAGCTCTAAACATGAACCACCTACACTATCTTGGGATTTTTATCCTATGGATATTCTTTTTCTCACACACAGGTGAAGGGAAGGGGTTTAAATAAAAGAAACAATGGGTGTAAAATCCCATACATAATAAGAGGAGATAGGTCACACATGATAATGATTTTATTTAATGATAAATTTAATGAAACCAATCACATACAGAGGTCTATTCTATGGTCATTATCATCAAGATTCATGCAACAAATTAATGATTTTAACAAAATTAGAATTCTATTATAATTAATCTTATTTAATAGAAATCATGATCAAATAAAATTAATTATCTTCATTAATTAGTTAATTATTTTATCTTAATTCTCATCAAAATTTCATTGAGATTATAATCCATAATAATTTTAAACAAATTAAATATATTTAATTAAAATTAATTATGTACATAAATGTACCTTGGTGGAAACACAATGTATACCCATCCAAATCTACCCAATATGTATTATGCTTTTATATCGTTTACTCTTAAGATATATGGAATACACAAATTATCACGTAATTTCCTGATGTGTACTATCAACTTAATGATTACATGGATTACATGATTTTCTGATCATGTGTATCAATTCAATGCACATAGGGTAATATATGTAACATGACTCATACATGATATACCGATCCGAACAGTTTGGTGAAATTAATTAGATATATATATATATATATATATTAAAATCAATCACATAGTGTGTCCAATCGACTTAATGTCCACATGAAATCATATATTGATAAGGTTTACTCAGTATAATAAATCAATTTGAATTCTATATAATTTGGTACAAGTACACAGTGTGTACACGAAAGCTACACAACATTTACATTTCTCACCATGAACCAGTGACACGCACCTAGAGACTTGACATGTAAATTGTGCCATGGAAGATATTGGAATACATGGAATGTACATGTGATATATGGAATGTGGTATCCAAGTTTCATAGTCACCAGTTAGGTAGGTTGTGTAAGAAGATACAAAAATCTGTCTATGACTAAAGGACTACACGCTATCTACAGAAGCCACATGGAGTGTACTTTGGCTGAACATGTTCCATGATGGTCTGATCAGCACACATTTTATTATTAAATACACCACATGTAATAAATACACACCCATTGAATTAATTATGAATTAATTATTAGTGCATTGAACACTAGTACACAATGTATACCTCCATGTTACATGGCACGTTCTCTTTGTCTATCTGGACAAATTCCTTGGCTCCTCCAGATGAGTTATTACATTTTATTTAGTTTATAAAATTAATAAATTTGATTATATTTATGAGAAACGAAAGAGGAAGAACCATAGCTCACAATTTTGATTAAGGGACTATTAATCAAGAATTAAAAAACTCAATGACAAATGGATAAATCAATAAATGATCTTTAAACAATTATAAATAATTATGTGACCCATTTGATAAAAATTTTAGGTTATGAGTGCAGTGAAAGCATGGGATGATTTATGATCAAATTTTCTTTTTCTCCTAATAGATGATAAATCTAATATCTACATGATGATATACGTTTTGATCAACATAATTGAATCAAAGATAATAAGAAATGGATAAAATGTTGAAACCAGAGATAGAATTATCACATATCATTTACAATTAATATAAACAATTAAAGAGTTTCCTTGCAAGAATTATTTATTTTTTGATATATTTAGAAACAAATATATGTTATACCATCATTGTGTTATAGGAATCAAGAGTAGATTCCCTCTAGCAGTGATCCACATCTGTTTCATAAAACTCTGAAAGTCACTATAGAAATATTTTGGTTATAGAAGGGAATGTATTATCGCTTGAATTTTTCTCCTTTGATATCCATGGGAATAAATTCAAAATAATTATTTTTGATATCACTTGAGATAGAAGTGGGTGTCCAAGGATGATCGTTCTCCATTATTGGGAGCGTTCTTGGAGAAGGGTGCTCTGTAGGGTTTTGATAAGATTCTACAGATTTGT
The DNA here is from genome assembly GCA_963277665.1 of Viscum album. Lineage (NCBI taxonomy): Eukaryota > Viridiplantae > Streptophyta > Magnoliopsida > Santalales > Viscaceae > Viscum > Viscum album. Next base: position 1,325,369,099 of record OY728139.1, on the reverse strand, counting down.
TATGTGAAACCAAAAAAATGAATTATATCTCATGAAAAATTATATAACTGGGTTTATATATTTCTAGGGTAAGAAATAAACAATTTTACAGATTCCATTTATTATTTATTTAATCCCTTGTGGAACCACATGTCTAAAATAATAATATTATTATTATGTCTTGACATGTGCTTAACTTGCGAATTAAAATTAAATATTATTTATTAAAATATTATTCAATATATATTATTTCTCACCAGACCTAAAAATATGGTTTTTCATTCCTCTATAGTATTAATCGGGCCTTGAATAATTTTTACTTATTTATTAAATAAATATCACTACATTATTTTCTAACAAATAAATAGATATTATATTTATTAAAGAGAAAAAATATATTTTTTTAAATATTCTTCTCACATAATATTTTCTCAAATAACTGGTGACCTAATATATGCAATCAAGAAAACATGAATAATTAGTAAACCATGTGAGAGAATAATATTTTTTCAAAACTCTAAATAAAAAATAATAATATATATTATTTAAATGGTATTCTGGATACACTTAGTGTGTGGCCCTATCGGCTTCTTTCTTAGTGGCATTAAGCACAGAAGCCCAAATTCCAAGGCTAGAATCTAGAAACATAACAAGGAACCCATAGAATGAATTTAATGATGAAATGAACTAATATATCATATGGATGGTAACTATGGAATGAAATTATTTTATCATTATATCTCTAATCAAGTAGGTTTCATGTTGGAGTCATTAACCTATGTGCTTGATGTTTCTTTCTTTGACTTTACAGAAATAGAACATTCCTATAGAATACAATGCTCATGGATTTATTTAGTTTCTATTATTTCCATCAAACGGTTTGAAATGTAAACTCCTATTAAAGAACAAAAGGGAAAAATCCTTTCCTGTGTTATTCATTAATGAAATATTACTTGTGAGGCACCTGACATAGCCTACCTCTCCATAAACATATGCCATCAAAGTTTTGATCAATACATAAAAGTAACTGAATTATAATATTCATTGATACTAATATTAAATTATAATGATAAATACATAATTATTTATATTCGAACATCCAATGAAACATATAAATATGGAATTACAACTATATGGTCTCGTTATCATAATATCCTAAACATGATATTACCATGTGCATACATTATGAGAAGGCGACTCAAAGTCCTATGAGTATCCACACTTGATATCCTATGTCATTTTGGTCCCCTAAATGATAAAATCATGATACAAAAAATATTTTTAAGAATACTTTCATGGCACTTCAAGGTTCTCATCATAGTAGGGAAGCCCTTTGACCTTTCAATGCGATAGCTACTATTAGTAAATTATCACATACTACTTTACATAGAAGAATAATTATTATGTGATAATATGTTTATTAATATCCAAAACCATGAATACATGTTATCATAAATTATACAAACTTTTTTGAGGGAAGAAACTTCATTATATACAATGCTTTATTATTAATGGGTTCTTATATATATATATTTCACTTTTTGTATCTGTAACTGAATAAAAATTTTTAGTTTGACCAATAAAATGTTTTAGTTTGACCAATAAAATGTTTATATCAGATTTTAAATGAAGTCATAATATTTTAGAGTTTCTTGAGAATGTTTTTTACCATTTTATGGGTTAAAAAGTGTGTTTAAGTCTATCATTTTGTTGAAATTTCATTTCTTAAGAATAATTTTCATGCTTTTATGCATCTCTATGATTCTATTTATATTTGGTTATTATACACATATGCACAGAAGTACATATATAAATATGTGTACAAAATCACATTGGAACATGGGAATATGTTAATTGTGATATGTATATACATACATATATATATATATAAATTAATATGTGTATAGCCATAAATGGATGTTGTGAAATTAAATTCAATGCTTAAAATTCAGTTTTTAAATAAGTTTTCAAAGGGTATTTTGGAAAGAAATTATAAAGGACCAATTGGAATATTTTAAATGTATTTTTAAAACCATGATACACCTATATAAGAATCCTTACAATTTTTTCAATTATGTTAACTGGTAAAAGGATTTGGATTTTATTTCATACCATATATAATAAGGATGGGATTTACATCATCTATGGAAGAGAGGTGGGGTTAGGTATTAATTACATGATTTATTTTATCATGCGATGTAATTTATATGTGATTGAATTATATTAAAAATGTTCCTTCACCTATAATGATTAGTCAATATGCTATATTGGAAAGCCTAGGTACTTTGATAAACTATCCTAGACTAGATGAGGTATTTTTCACTTGATCTTGCATTATTGCGAATTCTGATATAATTTGTGTGGAATCCCCTATGGATAGTAAATTTATTGTAGGTCCCCTCATTGGGAGTTAAGATGTAACACTAGGTAGTCCAACATAGCCTATGGGAACTTAGGGTGGATTCCATGCCTATCCCTGTTTAGTTTACTATTTCTTTTTACCTTATTACTTATTCTTATTTCTCACTATTATTTTATACATACATAAATACATACATATATATATATATATATATATTCATCCATTTCATATTTTTATTTCTATGCCAACGAGCATGTACCCAAGTTTTAAAGACTCATGCGTGGTACCCAAAAGGCCCAATATCGAATCCGGGTAGGGATGAATTTTTGGGGGACTGTAGAAGTAATGTTGCAGGGGATTTTAGCAATACTGTAGTAGAGGCAGAATTGTAGTAGTGATGACACTGTAATGGTGGAGGTACTATAAAAGGAACTATAACAGCAACAGTATTGTAGAAGGCACTATAGCAGCCTGGGTACTATAGCAATACTATTCACTGAAGGGAATATTTGGCCAAAAAATAGGCTTTTAAGCCTTGTATTTGGGATTTCATGCCCCCATAATTTGGGCTATGTAATGGGTCCCCCTCTACCCAATCAGAAGATAGGTATTTTCTTTAATAATAAAAATGAGGCTTCATCCCTAACCTTTAAATACATCTTTCTATCTATCTATTTATTTTTAGCCAAGACCTACCATTGAAATTTTATTTTCCATTACTACTTTTAATTTTCATTGTATATTTAATTTATTGATGAATTTATTAGGTTTTTATTGATTGTTCCATTATTTATGTAGTTCCTTGATCATATATTTGTTAACATTTCTCTAAATAGTTTTATTAAAATATTTCCAAATTGTTTTGTGAAAATGAATTATTTATGCTTTTTATATTAGGGTTTTTTAAATTGATTTTAAAGGTTATTTAAAAATGGTTATTTTAAAAAATGACTCATTTTCTTATAAAATTATTTCCTAGATATTTTTTTCTTGTAAAAAATATAAAAATAAGTTTACAAAATAATCTATGATTTAATTTCTACTTTTATATGCATAGGTTTAAAAAATATAATTTCGAAATATATTTTTAATAAAAATTTATTATTTTTCTTATATTCAAAAATAAAATAATAAGTTATGGTACCTACCTTGGATTCCAATATCACACCCTACTTCCATCACTCAGTGTGTATAGATTGATTGGATCTTTTTTAGGAACCATTCTTAAATATAAAGAGTTGTACCAATCAGACTATTCTTCCTGGTCATGATCAGTTTTCATTAGAGAGAGTTCTTAGGTAAAATGGATATCTCACAATGGTATGATATTTTTATTTTTATTTCACCTTATAGGTTGTGTCCAAATTGGACATCCCTATTTTTTTGTCATTGGTGGGGTTTATGCATATAAGTTTATGTATTTTGAATGAATATGTTTTATGTTCAAGGGAGTTCGGGGTGAGATGAGGGTTTACATATTTCAAATTATCTTTTTTATTTATTTTTAATTTTTATTCATTTTATTCTAAGACATCTATTTTTGGAATTTATTACCAACTAAGTGCAAATTGAAACCTGAAACTAGTTTCTAGTGTGCGGGGAATGGTAGTGACCCTTTGGACATATCACAAGACAAATAAAAAAAATGAATTAGTGATGAGAGTGAATGGTATATAAAAAATGGTAAAAGTGGGGTTCTTTGTTATTTTCTTGACTCTATTAGATAGATATATGACTTTAATAACTCAAATGGTTAGAGTGTGAAGGGTCTGGCTGCCCCTAATATATTTTGAACTCCTGAGGTTCCATGGGAAGACAATTTTCAATCCTTGTAATGGGGTTTTTGGGGTATTTAAATTTATTTTTATTGATAAATTGTATTTTGGGATGGAAGGGGAGTTTTGTCGGTGGTTCACAATGAGCTTACATGTATTGGTAACACTTGTGGAGTCTGTGCACATGGTTCGACATAGTTCTTAGTAATAGTTGTATAGCTGACACATGGTCTATAAAACCATATATAAAATTCATACATTACCAATATTCTAGTTTAAGGTTTTCTCATGCTGTGTGAGGTTTATTTTAATGGGATTTTTTTGTTTTAATTTTAATTTTTCATTTTTTAATATAATTTTTAAAAAAGAATAATGATTTTTAGTTAAGTTTTCATTTTAAAATGGATTTAAAATAAAATAATTGTTTTAAATAGTGATATTCATTATTTTAATTTATTAAAAGGAATTTTGTCATTGAAAAATGATTTATGAATGGGAATTTTAGTATTTTATCTTAAAGAAAATAATGTTGAGAAACATAAAATTGGTTTTGAAATTAATAGATGAGTTTTTCTAAATAAATTCATAATGAAATGATTGTTTTAAAATTGATAAGTTTGTTAATTATGAGGATGAAAGTTTTAAATTGTTTTTCTAAATTAGTCTTTATGATTTCAAATGATTCTTTAATATTTCAAAATTTTATATTTTCATTTTGAAATGGTTAAAAGCGATATATTTTTCTTTTATTGGTGTTGTGATTCTCTTCGGTGGTCTCCATTGTTGTTTTCATTGAGTTTTTGTTTTTAATTGAGATATGATTTTGGATGAGGGATATATTGTTTCTGGGTATGTGATTGATGGGGTGTACTAACCTCTCCATTATTTTGATGATGACTCCCATGAAAGGTCTCAATCATTGTTTAGTTTAGGGAATCATTATTTTTGGGTATTTTAGTTGATTGAGAGTTTTATGTAATTAATTTATATTGCCACTCCTTTAGTTCATCATCAATTTTTTCATGTTAAATGAGATGATTTTGGGTTTATATCATTTCTTGTAGAAGTGGATAGGTCCCTTTAGAGTCTTGTGGGTGGATTTTGTTGGCGAGGCGTGATTTTGGTTGTTTAAACATTGTAAACACCTTGGGTGTGTGATTCGAGTTCCTAGGATGGAGGTGGACCAGTTGAGATTATTCAGAAACTACTATTTTTTACCTTGATGATCTCTCCATGATCAATGTTTTAGGTATGAGGACAAATGTTGTAGTTTTATTATTCCAAATTCCAAGGGTCCAACCCATTTCTTTTGAATAGGTATGTTGGTTGTTCTTTAATATTCCGTTATTCTTTCTAGCTCGAGGATGTTGTTGAGTGATTTGGTATTGGTTATTTTGAGAATTTTTTTCATTTTCATGAGGTTGTGTGTTCTTTTGATATTATTTATTATTTATGAATATTTAATTATTATTTTTTATGAATATTTAATTATTATTTGTTCTCTTGAGAGATTCTTATATTTTGGTATCTTAATTATTGGTTTGGGATATGGTATGTGGATATCTTTATAAAATGTTTTTGATTTTTTATTTTGAACCACCATTCTAGTAGAGCGCATAAATATTGGATAGAACCAATATTGTTATTCAAATCTGAATCTTTCCATTAAAAATAAGGTATGAGTTGATCTTTCAGGAATTTGAGTTTCTAGTAATTTTGGGATCCACTTTAGTTTTTAAAAATTTGGAGTTCATGTTAGGATTTCCCTTTCATTGATGGTGAACCCATGTTGAGTCTTATTCTTGGTCTTAATAGACTGTTTAGTATAAAAAGTATTATGATGGGGAGATTAATGATACCCCAAACATCAATTTTTTTATTTTATTTATTTTTAAATTATTTACCTCTCCCTAGAGATTTTATTCATATCTCCATGAAAATAAAAGATTTTTATAGGTTTATAAGTGCCGAATATTTATCCAATATTGTTAGGGGAATCACTTTGTTTCCCATGTGACAATGTTGCATATTTTTAAATTTATCTTTAACAAGGTTAGGAAAAAATTCAATTAGTATGGGGTCAAAGGGAAACAGTACAGGGTGTGAAATTTCATCCAGTGAGGGGCACACAGTTTGTGCATGGTTTGGCCAACTGTGCAGTCAATATGGGACTTTTACTCAATCCTTATTTTTTTTAATTTCCAAAATACCATCTGTTATATAATTTTTTCTCCAATTGACTCCCTTATCCCACACTTTCTTGAGTATACTAAAGTTATCCTCATATAATCCTTCTCCTTTGGTTCACCCTCAAGTTATCAGAATTTTCTTTTGAGACATCAAGTGAATCTTTTCCCAAGTAATTATTCATCTTTTCCTCCATCATATTGTTCTCATTTCATTTATGTTTTTCTTTCCCATTATATGTTTTTTTACCTAGGTAATCCATTGGTGGGGATATGGATTCTAAAATATTTTTACTCTTGTTCATATGGTTCTTCTTGGGTCCTCCAACCCATCTTTTTGATATTTTTAAAGGAATCACATCCTCTTCTATTGACCATGGAAGGTGTTTCCATACCTTTTCTTTTATTTAGTAAACAATGCACAAATATTTATTTTGAAATTAAATTTTTCATCAAAATTATAAAAGTTGTTGAGAAATATGTATTGTGGTATATTTATCGATCATGGGTTTTATAATACAAAGCATGATTTCTAATGGGTTCCTATGTATTTTTCAACTTTTTATATCTTCAACAATAGAATAATTGTGGTTTTCAACAATAAATAATTTTTCCTAATTTTTATATAAAATCATAACATTTTAGGGAAATTTGGGATTGTTTATACCACTGTAAATATTTGTTGGTGTCCTTAAGTAAATCATTCGGTTGTGGTCGCACTTCTTTATAAACAGTATAATATTTTATACTTCTCTACATTTCACTCTATAATTATTGGTTATGCACATATGACCAGAAATACATGTATAAATATATGTAAATATTCATAAGGTAAAATTTGAATATATTCATTAATAAATGGATATATATATATATATATGAATATGTGTATGACCACAATGGGGTGATTCGAAATTAAATCCAAAGCTTCAAAATTTATTTATAAATTATTTTTCAAAGAGAATTTTTTATAACAATTATAAGGGCCTAGTTAATATTAGCTAAATGGTTTTTCTAAAATAATCCCATGAATAATATAAATCGGTTTTACACAGTGGATTTAGAGAGTTTAGTTGAGGAATTAACTATGTAATTTATTTTATTTTATGATGTGATTGATCTTTGATTTACTTATATTAAAAAGGTTCACTAACCTAAAATATTTGGCAAATATGATACACGGGACACCCTAGGTACATGGGTTGGGTAATATAGATTGGGAAAGGTCATTTCCACTTGATTAAGTGTCTTATTAACTTGTGATGTTTTTAGTGTGGTTCCCCCAATGTCCAGAGAAGTTATTATATGTCCACTCATTGGGAATGAATTTATATTATTTGGTAGTCTATCCTAGGTGTCCTTTTAGTGGCTCCCATGTTTATCATTATTTTGTTATATGTATTAATGCACACCTTTCCTTATTATTCTTTCCCATAAGTTTTATATATATGTTTGTGTGTGTATGTATATCCCATGACCCATGCAATGTTATCACTTTTTTAGCCAGGAACGACCCATAGAATTGTATTTTCATTTAGTAATTTTTATTTTCATCATCTATTTATTTAACTTAGACATTTTTTTCAGTTCAATTTGATTATTCCTTTAGTGATGTGGTGCATTATTGTTATATTTGTTTCAATATTTCTTTAACTTGTTCTAAAAAATCATTTCTTAAGTGTTTAACGTAAATGATGTATTACTAGAATGTTTTTCAAAAGGATATTTCAAAATTATTTTAAATACTAATTAAAAATAAATGTTTTAATAAATGAGGTGTGGACTGGTTTAATGATTTCCATGTGATTGTTTTCCATGAATAAAAATATAAAAAATAATTTTATAAATAAATAATGGAATTTTCTTATGATTTTATGTTATGATATTTGAAATATATAATTTCTAAATGTATATAAAACAAGAACTTATGGTTTGTCATAGAAATGAATAGATATGAAATAATGGAGACATCCTTGAAGGTTTTCAAACTCACACCCTTCTTATACCACATGTTTTATATATATCCTTTTTATCTTTTTTTGGATCAAGCCTCTACTCTGAAGAGTTCCGATGATCAAACTCTTCCTCTATTTAATTTATAAGAGGATTATCTTTTTATTTGATTAGAGAGTGACCTTTGTGTCACATTAATATCTGAATCTTTTATGATAGTTTTATTTTTTATGCCTCATTAATTATATTCAAATTTACCATTTTAATTTTTATTTACCTTTAATATAATTTTTATCATGTGGGGTATGGATGTTGAATGTATGGGTCATTCTATTTGAGAGAGTATAAGGTGATATAAGTTTTTTCTAATTTTATGTTATCATGATTATTTATATATAATATTTATTATTTTTATTCTGGTGCATGGTGATCTGATGTGTGGTTGGGAAATTCTGGAATTTCCTTTGATGCATAATTAATTATATTTTTTTAGATAATTTATTCTGAATTGTGTTCAATTTTATTTCCAACATTAGTTGTTAGCCCGTGGTGATCGAGAATGACCATCGAGCCCTGTCACAAGACGACTCGAGAATCCGATGTTGGGATGACCTATGATAGTTCATGATAAACCAACACTCTTATTCAAGATGACATTTAACTATCATAATTGGTACTCATAAACACATTAATTCTCTATTCAAATACATTATCCATCACTTATAAGAAACATTTGGCTAATATATAAGACATACAGAATTAATCACACCACATTCAATATCCTTTTAATTGGTGTTACCAAAATGGGATTTCCTAGATAAAACACTTACCATAATATATTCATGATTCCTTAATTACATTTGGAACATAAATTTAAAATAATCTACATGTTTTCAATCTAAGTCGTTAGAGAAAAATAAAAATATTTTCTCTCATTTCATCACTTAGTTATAAAATTTTAAAAAAAAATTATCAACTTCCATAAAAAAACCCAAGTTCATGAAAACATTATTCTCACAACTAATATTCAAAAACCTCCTCCATATATCAATCTTGGTTCAGATGTAAAACAAATTCATGCAACAAGATATCATGGAACTCCCTCCAATATAGCTTATCTTGATGCCTATGTACCATTCATTAAAAATTTCAAAACAAATTAAATTATAAACCTATTTCCAAGGATACCAAAAATAATCTTGGGATTTCAACAATTCATAAATTTATTCAATTTCTTCTATCCATTTTCCCTCTATAAAGATTACTATACCATTGGGAATCTTTTTTACACCGCATCACTAAAACCTTATTCCTTGATTTTTCTATTCCATCATCATGATCATCTTATTGAAAACACATGATGGAATCCCTTAAACAAAAACATTAAAAATAACATCAATGTAAAATATGAAATCATCATATTTTATGCACCATATAAATGGTTCATTATACCATACCTATATATCTACACTATTGAAATTATAATCATTACATGAGTATACCGATCCCAAACCAAAAGAGTCAAAATAATTTTTAACTACTCTAAATCCATCATAAGGAACCATGATCTGATAAAATTATATCATGATCTAAATATAAATAAATCACCAACTAAGTTAGTGACGTGACAAAGGGACAAAACCCAATTCCCACCTCCAATAAACCACAGGTTCGCAACTAGCACAAATGATATCAATAAAAATATATGGGATTAATTTTCCTTAATATAAAAAAATTAACCCTAATAAAACCATATAAATAAAAATTCAAATTTTTTCATTACATAATATTCATGTATCTTGAAATAAATAATAAAAAACGACCTTCCATGAAATTACTATTCATCCTAAAAATTCAACTATAATAATTACACTCTAGGACTCTACTCTAGCTTCTCTAACATTAACTTATAAACTCTATTAATCTATCTTAGGAAAAAACATAATATCATAAGGAGGGGTGTGTATTTTTTCATACATATTAGGATCATTTTCTTGAAACTGAACATTTATTATTAAAAAGAAAATTCTAATGAAAAATATGTATAAAAATAAATATGATTAGATAGTCACTAAGTATGATTACTTTAATTTTACCAATACCTTACATTAAAACATATTATAACTTTATTCATAAGCACATACATTAGAAAACATACCGATCCACAAAATATTTTTCCACTTTAAATCCCATCATCAATAACAATCATAAAAATAAACACCATCAGAATAAAAAATTTATCAAAATAGAAAATTTTAATAAATATTAATAAAATAAAAATTGTCAAGAACATCATTGACCAAGAATTTGACCACCTGAATTACCTATCATCAAGATTCATCTCCTTTAAAATAAATAGGTAACCCAAGGAAGCTAACAACATGTAACTGATCAAAAAACTGCTCAAAATAAGATCAGCATAAATATCCTAAAAAATATTGACTACAGTTAATTACCTAGAAAAATAGATGATAAATAACCATAATTATCATTAATAATTAATAGGGAGTATAATTTTAAATACCTAGAATGAAAATAAAACTAACCAGCACACAATTTAGATATCACAAGTAAAACACCAATAAATATTCACAATGAAATCTAAATCATTTGACACTATACCATTATCATCATCACGTCACCAAAAAAAATCTATTTATACATCATGGCATTATTCTTGTAACATAATTATATAGAAACCTCATTTTTATCCTACATTATTTTACTATAATTCTCATCATTTTATCATATCACTTCATAATAAAACACAATAACACATTATTCAAAATTTTAACTATAGCTTTACTCTCCCTAAAACAATGTTATATCACACCATTAAAACCCATGAACTAGAAAATGTAGAATAAAGAAAAAATTAAAGGAAGTATGGATTTTGGAAAACAACTATGTTATTCTTTCATTGACTCAAATTGATTTTTCATGGAACCATGTTGTCATAGAACATCACCATTTATGACCTCATATAAGTCTTCCGAACATTCTAGTATGGTTTTTTAATAAAGTGTAATTCACACCTAACATTTTGTTACACCACTATGTAAAATTATGAAAAACTTGAGAAGAAATACCCATATGAAAAGTGATATATAAAACAATGAAATAAATAATCAAAAAAATTATTTATTTAAAAAATTTACTATAAATAATAATATTTCACTAAAAAACATTTACTAATGAATTAACCAAGGATAAATAAGAAATATCATAGAAATAAGATTTAAATTAATAATTTTTTGATAAAAAATATATAAATCTACTGTAATAATAAAGAACCATAAAAATATACTATATTTTCACTTCTGAAATTTTATTATTTTTAGGTACATAGTTATTGGAAATAAATACCTCCATGGGGGAGTTGTAAAACTCTGTCTCAAATGTAATGTATACTTTCTTGATGGAGGAATTGTCCATCCTAATCCAAGTTCATGGAACTAATCCTTCCAACTATATAATTATGAGATAAACCGATTATAATAAGGAATAACTCTTGATGGTATGTGTGGAATCATATAACAATTTTAATCCTTAAATATATTGGATCACAATGGTGTTGAAGAACCCTAAGGCAGTCAATTACAACTCAAAAATATCTCCATTGATGGAAATGTTTATTTTTAATTCAAAAATATACTCTATGATGTTTCTTGATACATTAATTGGTTTTCTCCCTTCATTGGATTTTTTTAAATTTTTTTCATATATTCTACAATACCTTAATTCCACTAGATATTTATATCCATAAAAGAATATATTTTCTTATTAATTTCATCTTCAAATCCATCTTTATTTCCATGGAATCTAGTTCGTGGTTTTTTGATATGTAAATGTTTTTTTCTTTTTTATTAGATAGTGATTCTTTATGAATGTAAACTTCCTAAATCAATGGAAATATGAGTCTATCTTCCATGTATATAACTCTATTTCAAAACCCATCGATGTTTAAGGGAAACAATAAATCTATAATGAGTTTTATACGTGTGGATGTTTTAAAGATTACATTCACTCCAAAATATTCCTTTTCATTGTTATTTTTTTATTTTATGATTTTTTGTCTTTTTCGATAGTTTTTTGTTAAATATATTCAATTTTTTTATGTTTTGGTGATTCAATATAGGGTGCATGGTTTTTCTACACACTTAGTGCTAAACATTTGAAAACCTTGTGAGTTACATGTAATGTTTATCATTCCAATATTTCGAGGTTTATGTGTGGTTTACATAACCAAGAAACTCAAAATTTTTACTCTCTTGGTGAACTCAATATGGGTTGCATGAATTGAACTCATTTTAGAAGATAATTTATCTAAATTTCACAACGTTCCCAGATTTTAATCAATATGAAATTAACTCATTCAGCTCTTAATTTTAATGTTAATCCTCTAATTTCTACCCCATTCATAACCAATGATACCTATCCATGATTACCCTCATTTCCCATCCTTTATTTTTCTATTTAATAGGATTTCAACAAGATTCAAGCCTGGTTTCTCAAGATAAACCTCTATAACCCTCTTCCACTCCTCCATTACCATTATCTTTATTTATCTTTACCCTGTAATGGTAATGGTTTCCTAGAACAATTATTTAATAAATTATAAAATTATGGTGTCTTTAAATTATGGTTTTGTTAAGTTCTTTTAGGGTGATTCATATATTTTATTGTTTTATTAACACATTACTTTTCTAAAGTAATGGATTGAGGTAGGTTTTCCCCATTTTAATAATAATTAATTCCAAAACTATGATTTTTTCTTTTTTAATACTCGTTTTTTTAAATTTATTGACTCTATTATATTTTTTAATATATTATTATGAATTAAATGAGCTTTTCACTTGATTTAAATTTAAGTATGTAGGTTTCATCCATGTTTATAAAGTTGAAAAATATATTTTCTACAACTATGTACACTGACTTTTTAAATAATTATTTAAATGGATATTACAATAGAATTATTAAACTAAAAAATGTGTTTTGATTTTCAATTTTATTATTCAAACGATATTTATAAATTTTAAAGGTGATATTGAATCCTAAAAAGGGGAGTTTCAAACTATTATAATTTTTTATACATAATAAGGATAAGAGGTTATTTTTAAAGTTTGGTTTTATAAATTTTAATTTTAAATAATGATTATAAGACCAAACTGGGACTTTATAAAGATATATTTTCAGGTTTAAAAACTCATATGGTAAATTCAACCTTTTTTTTAATGTTGATGGAATTGTTCTTATTATAGGAAAGTTTGTGATATAGTTTTCTTAATAAAAAATGGGTTGTTTCTAGTATGGGTGGTTTGGGATGGGTCATTGCTTTTAGTTTAGGTTTCGTATATATATATATATATATATATATATATATATATATATATATTCATACCATTTCTTGTTAGTACTTAGTTAGGAACCCTTTATTTTATATATCATGGGAAACCAAGAGTAGCTAGAAGAATATCCAAGAACATACTCTAGACTAGTTTATCATTATTCTCTATCTAGTGGATTAAAGTGGAAATTTACTCTGTTCATGGAGATTTCCACTTTAATGGGCTAGGTAAGTTGTGGTCAAGGGTTAGAATGGTAGGTTTTCATTAGGATTTCTAATTTTATGGATTTGGTTTAGTATTGTTCTAAATATTCCCCTAATCGTCGTGGTGTTACTATGACCCTTGGAATTGTCTACGATTATATTACTATATTTATTCTATTTTATTATTTGGTACATGGTTTCCTAACATTTACATTTTAAATTATTATTGTTATTACTTATATTGGTCCATGTGATCACATTTTTCTCAATTTTAAATGATAAAAATATATTATTTTATTATACTAAATGGTTTTAATGTCATTTTCTATATTTATTATTTTTCACCCTATATGATTTTTCCCAAATGGATGCTTTATAATTGTTTAAACTATTCAATATCCACCATCTTCTTTAATAATTTAAATGTTCAATGTTTTATCTTAACTAAAAATCTATTATCTACGGTTTTTCTAAACAAAGTGGTTTGAAATTGTATAATTTTATTATTATTTTTTACTTAAAATTAGAAATCCTATTTTATAAATTTATCTAAAAACTAACATGAAGTGGTTCTACATTTAAAGGTTGTTCAAGGAATGTGGGTTTAGAATACCTAATATTATTTCTAATCATACCAATTACATTTATTTTTCAGGTTTCGATTTTTGTTTCTTATAGAGCATTGATAGTGATGAGATTGGATGGTGACAAATAGAGCCCTATGGTGATTTGGTTCAGTATCTATTTCAATTATTTTTTATTCTTGATTGGTTTGTCAGTATGGCCATTTTGGTATTAGATCATGTCTGTAGTTTTATATTTTCACTTTGAGTTAGAAATTTATGTACTCATTATGACTTATTTTTTTTTGTTTAGCCCTAATATTTTCTTCTCCACTAGTGCATGGAATAATATAATATGGAGTATATATTATAGACATCTGAGGGGAAGCACTATGTTAAATATTTAATATCTGGTTAAGATCATTCCCAATAAGTACAATTTCATTCTCTTGATGCATTTTTCTAGCCTTTGGGCATCAAAAAATCCACTTAGTTCAGTTCAGGTGCCTAGGTCAGGGGAGGTGCAAACGTGTTAATGATAAAAACACTAAAGTATTCAATAGAAACCCATATATTCATATACATTGATCTCTTAGTGGGGTTCTATTATCATATTCATATATATATATATAGGGTTACCTATTTTAACTTGATATATTCCCATATTGTTGGGTTTTTAAAGATCAATTAACACTCAATCATCATAATAAACATAATAAGAAATATCATTCCAATGATATATCATACATGAAATGGAAATTGTGATTAAATAAAAATAAAGGAAACTTGTGTACCATTCACTAGAGGAGTCACTACTATATTCATTAATAATTTTTTTTAATGATTCTCCTTTAGAGGTTTTAAAATCAATTCCATATCCATGATGTATACATGAGCTAAAATCAATAAAACAACATTTGTTTGATACTCTCTTTAATTCCATAACATCCAAGTGTCTCCCATTTAAGAGGAATGATAAGGAAGATCTCAAGTATAAGAGAGTTATCTAATGTTTGGAAAAAACAGAATCACCCTCTCTCAATGTGGTTAACATTAAATACAGGATTTAGATACTCACCCCAAGTCCACATAAAATAACTCATATGTTATAAAATGATTAGGTTATACTTCAAATTTTCTAGAAATAAGCATTTAAATGAAAATAAATTCTCTCCATGCACATCATCGTACTAACCACTTATTGATAGTTAATATGGAAGATAATTTAAATGTAATCCATATAATTTTTTTTACCTTGTTGTTCAAAATAATTAAAATAATATCATATGACATGACTTATGTTATCCCTATAAAAGGTATAAAATATGAATTAGCTTCAAGAACGTATTATTGTAGTGATATATATGTCATACAATATGATATTGTCCAATGCATATTAAATATGCATATTCAGTAGAGAATATCTCTAAAAATATTCCACTAGTACTAAAGACTGAAAGTGAAACTCTCATTTCACATTATATCATATCATGTAAAATATAACTTTTGAAATGTTGTCATAAAATTCACCATATATCAAATAATATATAATACACTAAGAATACCAATCCAAAATAGCATTTGGATAAACTATAAAACACCTTTAGAGAATATATTTAAGTAAAATGCAATTCCCATTTAGTTGATAAGAATGTATATCGAAATGGGGACTCATATAATTGATAAAAAATATGAATTTCATAATTTATATATGTAAGAAAATATAATCTTCTAACAAATTATTAGTGATACTAAAGTTACAAAGGAATTGATTCTTGCAATTTTCACATTTTTCTTTTTGATAAAATTTATTTATTTTAAATGGTTTTTGGATAAATAATTAGTTGATATATCATTTAATGATTATTTATATTTTAAATAATTTTTTTAAAATTTTTTTTTTTGAAAATGGAATTTGTTGTTAACAAAAATATGTGTTTAGTATTGTGGGATTTTAATTGAATTATTTTTTATATATAGAAGTAAAAATGGTGTATTTTTATACATGTTTAAAATAAATATAATACAAACATAAATCATCCCACATTAGATAACTTGGATAAGTTATCATGGAGTACATACACGTGGTGAACACATAGGGGTTGTCCAAACCTTCTTTGGCATGTGCAGGTCGGAAAGGGTTCCTATAGAGAGAGAGTTTGTGTGTGTGTTTGTGCTGGGGCCCATCCGTAGAGAATAAACATGGTAACTAGTGGTTAAATCCATTTTGATAAGTGATTGGATGGACTCTGAGATTTTCAATGTGGGAATTTATTTAGCAAGGACTATTCATCAATTAAAAAAACGACGATTCTTTACATGTTCATCAGCATTTCTTGACTCAGATAGGATTGGAATGTATACTTCAATTTTTAACACCACCAAGCCACTATTGTTATCACTAGATTCCATAGCTACAAACCTAAACCAATATTGAGTCCACTGTTGATGGCCACTGATGAAGCTATGGACCACTATGGTTGACCCTCAATAACTTATATGACATCTAGTGAAGTGGTTCAAATCCAAAGGATACCCCACATGTAGAGTTGAATACCTTATATGATGATAGGAGTATTATAGAATCATTAATGCTATGCTGAAGGCCCTTGTGGCCCATAGAGTATATATGAAGAGGCATAGACATGGAAAAAGCTTTTTATTCCATGTTGGAACCTATTTTGGTGTCACTACAACTTTAGTTTTGTTATACGAAACGTGTAATAAGAAAATTTCCAATATATGAGCATTCATGAAAAGAGAATTAGGAGGCCGAAATCACCACCATGTTTGTTTTCGATGATAGGAGAATAATAATCATGAACTACATGCTGAAATATATTAAATTATACGGCCATCATCATAGTCGATGTGATGCATGAAAAGAAAAAGAATAAGGAAATGGGTTTGGATATGAAATAGTGTGCTAACTCATGGATGATAATATAATATCAAATATAAAACATTTATGGTTTTATTTATTGTTTTTATACCATCGTCGATAATATAATGAAGAGTTTGAAACATCTTGGGAAATTCTTGAGAGATAGAGCTTATAGTGTGGTATGTATATATACAAGGAGAGAAACTATTGGGGTTGCCTCCACCTCAAGTAAAGGGTTCATAAATTTTGAATGTAAGATAATGTGGATATTTTTATTGAAGATTTGTATGATTCATATCATTTATTCCTTGAATATTTTGAAATATGATATGTATGAAAAAAAGATATGAATTGTAAGACTCTCCCCAATGTGTAATTGGATTTATATTTATTTTGAGGTGAAGAAGGAAGTTTGAAAAAAAATTCACATATGGAATTAATAACCTATTAAAATGATGATTCAATATGGAGAAATAATGAAATGATAAATGGAATCTATGAGATATTTGGGAACTCTCTGAAAATAAAAGGGTTGTTGCACCACATTTGTTTGGCCAGAATAACGATGAATAAAGAAGTGGCAGCTAATTGTGTACTTTTAAAATCACATAAATAATTTATAACCAATCCGTCTTTGAAAATATGGAAACATATTATGTTCTATTTTCTTTAAAATTATATGAAGATAGAAATAAATGAAGAAGAAACAATATATTTATATTATTTTGGTGTACAATGGTCACTTAGTCCACTCCACAAATACCCCATATGAAATTAGTGGTTTTCACTAGAAAATATTTTTATTAGGGATATCAATAGCTTATTGAAAGAAACTAAAACTTTTTATTACATATTTTATAGCTTATTTAAAAAAATTATAATCAACCATATAAATAATCAAAACCAGAGTGTTTAGAATCAAAATATATTGAATTTGGTTGGACATATTCAGATCCAGATGATGAAACTAAATTATAAAGGGATCATCATATGAAGTTGTTAGTATCTCTAATTCACTCTACATAAGGAGAAACATTGAATGTATTGTATATAATATATTATGATAATGTAGAAGTAAAAAAGAAAAATTTTCGTAGTAGTGGTTCGAACACACAACAATATATGTAACATTTTTGTCTCTAAAGTATAGTCCTTAAAATTATTAATGAACTATACATGATAAATGATAAATTTTAATAAAAATAATTATATAATATAAAATAAAACATTATATGTGAATGGAAAAAAACCTATGTAAATTTCGAGTAATATATTCAGATTAATGGTGAAAATTGATCGACAACACAACACACTTCTACCTCCAGAAATATCTATTTTGAATAAAATAAATAGACTGATATAATTATATTAAATCACATGAATAAATTTAACAGATAAATCATGATCTTTAAAATAATTAGCATATTTTAAATTCTAATTTAATCATACTATGAAAATAATAACTTCCTTTAGTAAATGAAATTAATATATTATTTGTTGTATATCATCTAAAATATCCATTGAATTTCTTTATCAAGATATTTATGCTAGTGAAATTATTTGACAAACCATTGAAATATTTCAAAATTCAAATTATATAGATCATTGATTTTACACTATTTTTCTTAATGTGAGGATATCTCCGAAATTATTATTGAAAAAATAAATCTTATTCCAAACATAGAGTTTGAGAATGTAGAATTCAATACCAACATGATGATACATATGTTTGGTACATACCAAAAATTATGTACTTGTTCATGATGTTCCTTTACCAAGGTTTGGTTCCCAGCATGAGGTTACTTAATAAAATTTATGCTCTCAATCAAAACATTCAACTCAAATGTGGGGATCAAATCATGGGGGAAGATTTCAATGTTATATTGCATTATAACTTTTTGAGAACAGATTCCAGACTTATTTAAAACATCAAGAATAATTTTCAGAATAAACTTTCACAAAATATAAAATATTATTAGAGGACAAAGAAACCTTCATTTATAGGAATAAATAATATAATTATTCATATATATATAAACATAAAATCAAATCAGTGTACCTTTTTTAGTAAAACAAATGAGGGTATTTGTGATCATTATAATCCAAGAGAAATTAATGCGCAATTGTTGGATAAACATCCATATTCACAAAAATATCATAATTTTTGTTGGTCAAAGAACCCATAAACCATAAACCATAAACCATAAACCAAGGCAATAAAATTACACAAAAAGTGTGTAACAAATATTGTTAAATGGATAATATTAAAGCTCATTAGGAAATTTCATGTTTTTCTAGAGTTCTCATAGAATAATGGAATAAATAGAATTTATAGTTCTTTAAAATTTTATATTTATCTTGAATTATCTCTCTTTTAAGATAAAAAATTATATATAAAAATAGAATATAAATATTTTATTTTTTTCATAACACTATATGGGAATGTTTCTTAATACAAAAATGATAGAATTCTAAATATGGATAGAAGGATTATAAATAAAAATAAATAACACACATAAATGATATATATAATAGAAAATAATAAAAATAATTTCATTTTTATGAATAATTTAATATTACATTGAATACATCTCAAGGGAAAAATGATTAAGGTTTAAAGTGAGTGGAATAGGTGGTAGTAGGTTTAGGTTCTTTAGAAAAAGAATTAGAGGTTAAGGAATCTATAAGAGTCTATGGAATAACCATCAGATCCTCTATCATCTCTTTTAATATTTTTTGAATGGTTTAACCCACTCTATAATCCACTAATTTGAGTCTTGAGTAACATTTTACACTTCCACCAAGTAACCTTAAGAAAATTTTAAAATGACTTGGAAGACTAAAGATACTTATCCATCATTATTTCCATCTAATTAAGAAAAATTCTGAACACTGGTTCTAAAAATTTCATTATTTCAAATAGATAATTATAAGTATCTAACATAGTTTATAGAGGTACACTATCACAGTGTAAACATTGAATTTTATCATCCATGGAAGATAGATCATCATAGAGAAGCTACAACCTTCATAACACAACCCTAGATCTGGATCCACCAAACATGGATGTTCTTTCCCAGATATATGTTACTCTTACATACTCAAACTCATTGAACAAAAACATTTCCAAGTAACTAAAATCATTCATAGAAATAATACCACGTCTCTGGTTTCAAATTTGGACAGTTATATCCCTCTTAAAAGCACCAAAATCATTTTTTTGGAAATTGATCTTTCCTTCAAACTCTATTATTGAACCTATAGGTAATAATATTATTTTTAGGGAATATATGAACCTTTTAACTCATCAATATAATTCCTTTAATTTTTAATCTCTCTTTGAATTTTGATAAATTCATCTCTTAAAATTTTAAAATTTGAAACCATATATATAGTAAAAGAGTGGGTTTGAGCCTGAAAATACAATTTATCAGAATATAATGATTCCTTATAAGAAAAATAACATGTATGGATGAGTATATACATACTCAGAAGGAAATATAGATAACCAATATGGTTAAAATAGAGTAAAAATAGTCATCTCTTGTCATGAACTAATATGGGATTCCATCCAACCTGACACCCTACCTGATCTGTGGCATGGTTTGAAGGACATTTCTGATCACCACATGCTATAAACTAGTGCATGGGTATCAATAATATACTTTAATAACGACTTCACCAATTTATATAATCATAAAAAAAACATAAATAAGCATCAAAAAACTGATAAACAAAACCAAATTGGATGCAAAAATTTTTAGATTTAAAGTTAAACAAATTTAACTGAAACCCAAAGTACAACAATGGAAATAGAACAACATAAATATCCCAAAAACCTCCACATAAAAAGAGGAACATCACCCTCAAGCCACCACCATCAACACCAACAAAGATATGGAATACTAGCAACCAGATCAACCATCACCATAATGATACATATTTCCTTTACCTAGGTTATATATAAAAAAGTCTACACACACCAAAGGGTGTATGTAGGGTTTTAGCCAAATCCCACAGAAGAAATATTACAATATATAACATTATAAGACAAATCAACATGAAATTTACAATAATAACATTAAAATAAATTTCTATGAAATTATTTAAAAGAAAATTTTCTGAAGAATTAAAAGGAAAATAATTTTCACAATAAGATTACTTGAAATAAAAATGTACACATGGTATAACATATGTATATGGATAAAAATTCATCATATGAGTATTTTTTTATAAGGGAGAATCATTTGAAAACCCTACAAGAAACTAGCATAAGTGGGACTCCATGAACCTCATACCATGTGATCAAAATCCCCCAACTAAACTACCAACAACGTTCCCGTAATCAAGACACTAGAAGGAAACACATCCCAAGGACTAGTGGACTCTAAATATAAGCCAATACCAATAGAATTATAATGCATGAGCCATTAAAGGGGATCCCATCCCAATTTCCAAGTGGTCTCTAACCATATCAAATTTTTAGTTACTGTTGTAATATTCAATCGTGTTAAAAGAATCTAGGCCTAAGCCTCTTTCAAATCAAATAGCATACTAGTTATATTTCACCAACCTAGATACCAGAGATTCCCTTTTTGTGCTTAAGTTCCATTTGAAAAATTACACAAAACATGACTTTCACATAAACATTCTAAGAATCATAAGAAAATTATGAAATCACCATTTTCACATTATCACATTGATCTAACGATCAAAACCACAAGAAAACCACCATTATCCATAAAATACCACTTTCATTTCTCACGCACACCAAAATCATTTTGGAAACACATTACACATCAATTTCAAAATCACATTCACAATTCAAAGACGCATTAAAGTTGTAAAACAAGGAAGAAAACATGCAAAAAAATTATTTCTCTTGTAAAATCAACTTTCAACACATTCAAGCCTTCAATCTATATGAAGACACATTCCTCGACTTTAAAACAAGGCATAAAACATTTTCATGATGTACCAAAAAAATAACACACAAAAAACAACCATTTTACTTTATAAAATCTATTTTCATCACATTTGTTTCTCAAAACCATTCAAAAACACGTTTTCACCATATAAATAATCCATAGAAAACTTTCTAGAAATCAAGAAATCATGTCAAAATCATCTAATAATATAAAATAATGGAACCACCTACCTATCACTTAGATAATTTTGGAAATTGGTGTGAAATTAAAACCTCACCACCACAAGACACTATAAAGGAAGGATCTAATAATATCCATCATGATTTTACCCAAAAACACAAGATCAAACACTCCCTATGTTAGACACCCCATTGGAAAATAAGAACTCAATAAGGGGGGAAGAAAACCCATAAAATAAAGAATAAACCATGAGAAAGAACACATAAATTATGATTCCTAGAAGTTTCCACACCAAAACCAACCAAGGATTGGAGTCAAATGGGTATAATAATGCTTGGAGTAGGCTCCCATGGATTTAAATCTAGAATTGGGTGGAATAATAGAGATTTAGGGTTAAAATCAAAGAGGGGAGATGGTAAATTATAACTTTTAAATTAATTAGACAAGTCACATGGTTTTCCCTCACTTTTTTTCAAACTGTTTTGCAACCATGAACCCATCACCATACAAGAGGGACATTCCACATGGTTATCCCACACATTTTGACAAATCGTGCATCTACTGTGCAATCTCTACTATCTAAAACCAACATCCACATGGTTTCCTAGGAAAGGGTGCACGATTTCCCCGAACTGTGTGCCAACCATGTGCCACTTATGCCAAACCCAAAATCACCATTTTCACCAAATACCCAAGGGAATACTAAGGGATAAAATCTTAAAAAAATCACTCAAAATAAAAATCATGGATATGACAATTCTCCCACCCATTAAAAATTTACACAATTGGAAAGTCACTCCAATTATTAATCAGAGGAAAAGAATTGATAATGCTCCTCAACCCTATACTTTTGATCCCAAGTCTCATGCACATAATTACCATGATGCAAAAGAATTATACTAACAGAATAGAATTCCCAAAAATAACGTTCTCCAAATTATCCACAATCTGCACTAATAGCTCAAACATAGACAAATCAATATCTAAATCCAAATCCTCCCAATTCAACACATGGGAAAGTTCTATATTGTACTTATTAAGTCGAGAGACATGAACCATTTTAGGAATTTATGCCATCTAAGAAGTAAAATCTAACATGTATTCTACTTTACTCAATCTATTAATAATTTAAAATGGTCTGAAATAACTCAGCATTAACTTCCCTTTCTTACCCAAATGACGATGACCCAAGCCAGGTAACAATTTTAGGAACACCCTATCTCCCATAGAAAACTCCAAATATTGGTGCCTTTGATTGGCATAAGACTTATGGTGGATCTAAACCATCAATAAATTATACCCTATCAATATAACTTTATAAAACATTTCTTGCACCAGGCCTGGTCCCAACAATGAGTTTTACCCACCTCAGCCCAACACAAAGGTGACTGATAGGGACAACCATAAAGCACATAAAGAGGAGCTATACGAATCAAGGGTTGGTAACTCTTGTTATACGAAAACTAAATAAATCAAAAATGGATATCCCACAAACCTATTAAATCCAAAACAAATTCCTGAAGAATATCTTCCAAGATCTGATTCACCCTCATCGTCTGACCTTCTGTTTGAGGATGGTATGTCATAATCAACATAACATGCAACCCCATTTCTTTCTAAATACTATCCCCAAAACAATACGTAAACCATTGGTCCCTATCTAAAATAATTTTCAATGACACACCATGAATCCTCACGACCTCCTGAACATACAACCTACCCAGCTCATCCATCTTGGATGAATCATTCATTAGAATGAAATGGTATTATTTGGATAGATGGTAAATCACTACCAAAATGGAATTCCTTCCCTAGGGTGTATTAGGTAATACAAAAATAAAATCCATGGAGATCTCATTCCACTTATTGGTAGGAATTTGTAGTTGTTGAAGCAAACCAAAGGGCCTTTGGGGATATTCTTTAACCTTCTGACATTTATAATACAATGATACAAAGTCAGCTACATCCTCCCTTATACTTGGACACTTGAACTGCTGACACACATCATAGAAAAGTTTAGTGGTACTGGGATGAATGACCCACTAGGACTGGTGGTTATCCTACATCGCCACCTTCCTCGGTAATAATGGAACCAAAAAGAGACCTACAAAGAACTAAAATATCTTAGAGAAAAATGACCAATCACAAGGAACCTCCCCACCATTTAAGAATTTCATAGAACACTGGAACATCTCATCACTCAGTTTCTCTTTTCGAATCCATTCTAGAATGGAAGGTGTCTGCTGAACACTGGCCTAGAAGGAACCTCCACTTTGCTCCTTGGCCTCTAGGTGCAACTAGGAAAAAAGACCAATATGATTCAACTCATTACTGAACATTCTCAATGATTTCACAATAACATTCCAACTTAACTCATCGAAAACTACATCTCCTTTACCTGGAGTATACAAGATATCTAAATCAATCCCATGAAATTACTCAATCCATCGACGATGCCTTAAATAGAAATATTTTTTGGGAGAAAATGTAGGTTACTATCTTATGATATGAAAAGGTTATCAATTCGGGGAAAAGGTTATTTTTTATTGATAATTAACTTATTTAGCTTTCGATGATCAATACACAACCAGAGATAACCATCATATTTCTTTTAAAGTAACAATGGGTAGGTCCAAGGAGAGATGCTTAGGCGAATGGATCCTTTGGATTCAAAATCATCCAGATGTACCTTTAATTCCCTCAACTCAGTGGGGGTCATATGATATAAGGGAGGAGATATCAGCTGCATTCCCGACACCAATAGAGAAATTCACATCTTACTCTGAAGGAAAACCTAAAAAATCATATTGAAAAACCTATGAGAACTCATCTGCTGCAAGATTTAATCCACACATAGGAGAACCATAATTTTCATCCAACATGAGAGATGAGATCTAGTAAACCATGTTTCCCAATTCCAAAAGTGGAGGTCCAAAATTTCCCAACTGAGGATCTCATTCACCTTAAAAAACTAAAGTACTTCCATCTGGTTCCAAAAACTTCACTGGCCACCTATAAATGCACCGTATAGTCCATACAAATGATCATGAAAAAAAGTTCCATCTACAAAACTATAAAATCTAATTTAATCTCGACCCCAGACAAGGTAAGTGCATATGACAGACACCTGAAACCCTACTCACCCTTCATACGAAGCAGCATCACTAATTCTATCACATGTGGAATATGATCGGTTGGTAATTTCAACAAATCCACAAAATAAGAATAAATAAAAGAAGATGAATCACTAGTATCACACTAAACAAAAACTAGTGATGATGCAATAAGAATGGGACCTTAAAATTTCATATTACTTACATCCATTTCAGGTAGTGATCGATCTATAGCAAGAAGTTTCCTCATCTCATTATGACCCTAAATACAACCAACAACCCATAGATCATCTCTAAACTACCACTTCCAAGAACAAGATCCAACCCTACAACCATGACCTTTGAACCAAGTGCCAATTTCCTTAGACGGTTCTGACTGGGATGACATCCCTCTAGAAGTTACAGATCCCAAATGACATTGATATGGGTGTGAAACATCGTAAAATCACTGCAAGATTCACATATCTCCAAATCAATGGCAAAGACTATGTGGGGATAAACATATAGATCGATTGTTCCCTACCTTCCTACATTGATGGAAGATGACTGACCCAGCATTAGAAGCCACAGATAAAGACATTTGGGAAGGATGGACTGAACTAACACCTCCCTTCCTTCTATTTTCATCCCACATCAACTTATTATCAGGTTAACTGACACTGCCCATAACTGACACTACTCCATAGAAGATATAATATGCTCCATGATAAATTTATACATTAATGGCACTATCGACCACCTCAATATATTTTTTCATCTTTAATAAGAAAAATTGAGATCAAATTTTTGGTTTCAATCCCAATTCAAACATTTGAGTCTGCCCCTACTCATTAGAATACACCTCGGGTGTGTACCGAAGCATCTCATCATAATTTTTAGCATATTCCATTAGGGAACAGTCTCCTTGATGAAGATTAAAAAATTACAGGGACTTGGAGAGGGCCAAAATATAAAGAAAATACTTCTCATTAAATACATCTTTGAAATATTTCCAACTCATCTTCTCGTTCTTTCCAACATTCCCCACTAAGTCCCAACACTTCCGACTATGAAATTCCAACAAGAACGAAGCACACATCACCCTAACTACCTCCAAAGTATCAAGAAACTAAAACATACTCTCTATGTTATCAAGAGAATCATATACTTCATGATTTCTCATGATACATTAGAAAGAAGGATTTTTTTAGGAAATTCTGAGCCTTTTCCTTTCTAAGACCTGGTTTGGTATCCACAACATGAGCAGGACAAGAGCCTTCTCAATGACCTAATGATTGTACAACCCTAACAATAACTTCCACTAGTCTCTTATTAATTGTATTGGAAGAGTATGCTCTGGCCTCTTCCCATGGTTTCATAGGATGTATATGAGGAGGAATCTTCCTATATCAATCAAAGAACAAAATAAGAAACCATCAATACATCATTCTAAAAAATTCCAGCAATGACAAACAATATTAAACACTTTCGTTAATAAAAAAGAAACATCCAAAACAATAATAAGAAAAATCAAACAACACCACTCCCACCCATTATCCATATACAGTCTATATCTTGTACATCTCACCTGGAAGATAAGTCAAACCTGATTTCCTGACATCCCATAGAGACTCAAGTCTTGTAATGAGGTGTGTTAAACATACACCCAAATCATAACCAGAACCTCAATCCCTGATAATAAAAGATTAATTATATCCTAAATCTTCCCAAATAACATGACCCAAAATGATCCTAACCTACTCTGGTACCATTTTTTCATGAACTAAGTCATGATTCCAACCAACCTAACACCCAATTTGTTCTATGGCTTGGATTGAAGGGAATCACATATCTCCATGGGCTGTAAAATATTCCTTTCATATCAAAAATACACTTTCTAAATGATTTCACCCATTTATAAAATCATAAACAACCCAAAAGAATAATAAACACATAACTGATAACTATAACCAAATGGGATAAAAAAATTTTCAAATTCAAAGTTTTACAAATTTAACCAAAATGAAAGTAAAACAATAGAAAGGTAACAAAAAAACTATCCCAAAATCCTCCACAAAATAAGAGGTACATCACCCTCAAGTCACCACCATCAACATATGGAAGGAGTTGAAACACTAATAACTAGTTCCTTCATAACCATGATGATACTTCTTTCCATTACCTGGGGCATACATAACGAAGTCTACATACACACAAGGTTCTATTTCGGATGTGATCCAAATCCATGTATAATTCCAACCAAATGAAATAATTCATGTCCTAAAATTAGAAGACAAATCAATATTCACTTTACCACAAGAATATTTGAAACTTTTTCTTTGAAATCATTTTAAATAAAAATTTCCCAAGAATTTTTGTAAGGAAAACCTTTTTCACAATAATGTTAATTGAAATAAAAATGTACAAAAAGTCTAATGTATACCGATGGAGAACACCACATCTTATGAGTATCGTTTAATAATGGAGAACCATGAGAAAAAACCTATAGTAAACTAGAATAATTGGGACTATATGAACC
Organism: Viscum album; assembly: GCA_963277665.1. Lineage (NCBI taxonomy): Eukaryota > Viridiplantae > Streptophyta > Magnoliopsida > Santalales > Viscaceae > Viscum > Viscum album. The sequence goes on along the minus strand of OY728139.1, from coordinate 1,325,341,107 downwards.
TAATACATCAATGAATAAAATCATCCAACTAAACTACGAATAATGTTATTGTGAACAAGAAACTAGATGGGAATTTATTCCAAGGTCCAATGGTCTCCAAAATATAAGATAATACCTATAGTGTTTTCGTGCACAATCCATTAGAGGGTATCCCATCCCAAAGATCTAGTGGTCTATAACCATATCACATGTTTAGTTGGTGTTGTAATCATTAGTCCCACTAGATGAATCAGGGCCTATGCCTCTTCCTAATCATCAAGAACAATAGTTCTAGTTTTTCCACTTAGATACCCATGATTTTGTTTCTGTGTTCATGTTCCATTTCACAAATTATACATAACATCACATTCACATACATGTATCAATAATCATAAACATACAAGGAAATCACCATTTTCACATTATCATATTGAACTAATGATAAAAACTATAGAAACCCCAATTTGAGGTATGTAGCCTTTTTTATGTCCTTTTAAGTTGTTAAAGTGGTTGGGTAATGTTTGGGAGAGTTTTGAAGGGTTTTGGAAATGATTGGAGGCTTTTCTAAGGGCACATGGTTTGAGCATGATTAGTGGAAACCATAAAACAAACTCAGGTAACCATTCACCATCGGATAGATATCTTATAAATTATTGGCATATGATTTTTCAAACTACACGGGACATCCATGTGAGGTTCCCTTTGGAAAATAGCAGACACACATCTAGCGCACGATATGTCTAACCATGATTGGCATTAAAAATAGGGTTTTAAAGATGGGATCAGTTGATATTTTTCATAAAACATCACTGTATTCTCCCACTAAAACCCCACTTGGTATTTCTTGTTCTAATGGGTTAGAAGGGATTTACAACTCATTTTTTAAGTGAATTAAAGGGATTTATTGGTGCTTTTAAGGTGATTCTTCTTTGGTAAGTCTAATCTCGTGGTTCTCTCTTGGTTTTCATTAGATATAGTTATCCCTCTCTCTCATTTATCTAGATATACTTATGTATCATGTAGATATAAGATTTTTGATTCCTAAAATGATTAGTGTTTGGATTATTGATGATATGATAATAGATATAATGCTATTTTAGTGGATATTTCACCCTGATTTGTGGCATGATTATGAGTTGGTTAATTTCACTGAAACCCTAAGTTAGGTGGATTCTCTCTTAGTTCGGTTAAATTTACTTTGTTGTTTGATTTTAAAAAGATGATTTTAAGATCTATTGCTTGATTGGGTTTATAGAAATGTTTTGTAAAAACGGGTTTCAATAAAAATAGTTTTTTTTATTAAAATGTGAATTGACGTGGTTAATGGATTAAGGGATTGTTTGGTTTGGAAATTAGTAAAATTACATGTTGTTTTGGATTTGGATTATACTATATTATTTTTGTGAGGATTAAGGGTTTTATGCATGTGTTAGAACAAATTATTAGTGCGAATGAAGAACCATTATATAAAAAAGGGAAGGATTGTGTATGGAAGGAACACCATCAAGGATAAGTGGGTGTGAAGTACCACTATAATGGGAGAAGAGTGAATGAGATTTGATGAGAAGTCCCACCGAGTTTCGTCTGAGAAACATGATGATTAAGTTTTGAATATGTGTGTAGCCATTAAAGGTGGAATTTGTGGTGCTAATATGAATTGGTAAATTATTAATGAAATGTTTGGTTACATTCCCTTTTATTGTGTTGATTTTGGTAAAATGGTTTGGTAAGCATGTGTATGGATTTCTGAAAATTGTTTAACTACTTAATGTTTCATCTAAATTGATTTATATAAATGTGATATCATTTCTATCCTAGTGTCTTGTGTAGGGAAGTCATTTGGGGAAAACCTATTGAGTATTATTACTCACCCCCTTCTTTGGAACATTGGTGATTTTGTATATGTTGTACTTCGGGACACATGTAAAGGTAAAGCATATCATTTCTATAGTTTTTCATCATGATTCTTGGTGGTATTATGGTGCTTGTAACAGGGATCTTGGTGTGGAGTTGTAGAGTTGTGTAAAGACCCGTAAAATTCAAGGGAAATTTCTTTTCTAATTTTCTTTGAGATTTTACAAGAATGCAGTTTCTGGCGGCGCCTGATTCCGAGGCCCGGTGTACCCGGAATCAATTTCCGAAGTTTGGCTCGGGTACGTTCAGTGAACGAACGAGCAGGTTTTTCTAACTTTTAAACCGGTTATCGGAATAGAATTACGAGGGCACTGATGGAATCGCAGCGCCGGTATTTGCTTAGAAACGCCTCTTTCGGAGTTGCGTTTGCTCGGTTTTGCTTTTTAATTTTTGTGGTTTAAGTTAAGAAATAAAATAAAGTTGTACGACAATTTTATTTTATTTCACTTAAAGCTGCTTAAAGACCACTTTAATCTACTTAAGCGGGGTTGAAGCGGATAGGGTGAAATTCAAAATATCCTACCCACTTGGTAGGATATTTGTGAGGTGGGACCCACACGAGCCCCACCGTTTCTTTTCTTCTTAAGTAACGCACCCGCACCCCCCTATTAAACGAAGTCAACCAATGCGTTTCCTTAATTTATTAAAGCCTCTATTTAATTGGGAAATTAAGTTTTACAATTATTTCATTGAAATTAATTGTGAGGGTTACGTCGTTTGAATTTTGAAATCGTTTGCGGAAAGCAAAAAAATAAGGCCTTAGCCTCATTTTATTTTTGGGTTGGGAAGCGTTGCGCTGAGTTTTCCTCTCCTCATCCTCCTTTGTGAAGAACAAAAAGAACGCGCCACCTCTGAAGAAGAACGCTTGTTTTCCTTCCACGGAATTTGTTCCCCTTCCGCGGAGAGACTCTTCAACGGATTTTCTTCTTCCCCTTCATCGTCAACGGATCGACGAACAAGCTCAGAAACAGAATCGGGTAGCGAGCGACGACGGCTTCGCCTTCCCTCGAGTCGGATGAATGCCGACGTCCCCCTTCGACGTCGTCATCCTCGCGACACCATACCGCGACGAACCTCGAACGACGACGCCTCCTTCCAATCGGCTTATACCCAAGGTAGGGGTTCGACTATTTTAAGTTGGTGATTCTCTCCTTCGAATATGAAAGATAAATCTGTCGGCCATGTTACAATTTTTATTTAAATTAAAAATTGTGAAAGTTAAACTATTTTTCCGATTGCTATCATTTTAATGGGAGGGGATTGGACCGCACGAATACGATCGATTCCCCACCCTTTTTTTAAATCCTTGCTTGAATAGAAAAGACGACATTGTATCGCCGCACCACGCATGAATGGGAGGAAACACGGTAGGAGCGGGCCATGATGAAGAAATGCGGCGCCGTCGCGCCACGCCGAGGATTTCGAACAAGGCTGCTGCCGGAGTCGGGCCACGGTGGAAGGGCATGACACCGTCACGCCATGCCAGACGGATTCGCGGCCATCTTGGAAGTGGCGGCCGGAAAAACCAGCCTCCAGAGAACACGAAGGAGGCGGTCGGAACCCCAGCCGCCAGCACCAGAAGACGCGGGACCGCGGGGTCCCACGGCAAGAAACCGGCTGGCCCCACGCTGGCTGGCCGTTACTGGCAGAAATCTGGGGGGTTACACCCCCCGGTGTTACATGGTGCGTCCCCCTTAATGGGGGCATCCGTTTTCATAAAGGAGGGGTAACACCCCTCCCTTGGCGCATGTGTTGCGCAAAGGCCGCGCTGGCCGTACCGCCACGCCGCCGCGCTGGCCGCGCTGGCCGCCCTGGCCGTACCGCCACGCCGCCGCGCTGGCCGCGCTGCCGTGCTGCCGGTTGGGTCGGGCCGTCGGGCCGGGTCGACCCGGTTTGGGTCAGCCCAGGGGGTACTGGGCCGGGGCGGGCCGGGCCCAGACCCCCCGTACTCGGACTTTTCAGTTCAAATGCTCATAACTGGGGCAAAGGGCCTCCAAACGGCGCGTCGTCAGTGGCGATGCGACCCTTGGAACAAGACGGTCATTTCAGTATATCGTACTCAAGGTTTGGGAATACGTTGGGTTCGGCTGGGTTGGTTCGGATACGAATCCAACCGGGCCCTCAGAACGAAAACGCTTATATCTTGAGCTCCGGACGTCTGATTGACATGCCATCGATTTTGATGGATTCCTCTAAGTGAGACGGATCTTTTGGCTTTCTCTGCTCGAGGTTTGGATGCCTTCGGAGTGTGGTCAGGTTGGTTCGCTCGTGAAACCAACCGGGCCCCTGGAACGAAAAAGCCAGTTACTCACAGACCGAGTGTCAAATTGACGCACCGTCTGTCTCGTTGTTTTCCTCTTGATGGGATGGAACTTTTGTCATACTTTGCCCATTTTTTGGATACAGTTGGATAGTATCCGGGTTGGATCGTACCCGAAATCCAACCGGGCCCCTTGATCAGGAAAGCTGATATCTTTCAGACAGGACGTCCGTTTGACGAACCGTCAGTGGCGTTGATGATCACGTTGAGAAATAGTCCCTATGAGTATACCCTATGAGATTTCGGGGTATAGTTGAGATACGGCTAGGATTGGTTCGCTCACGAAACCAACCGGGCCCCTGGGACGAAAAGGCTAGTAACTCACAGACCGGGCGTCCGATTGGCGCGCCGTCTGTTACGTTGAGACCCCTATGACGAGGCGGCCATTTGAGATACTTCTTCGTGGGAATTTGAGATACTTGGAGTATCGACCCGTAGCTCGTGGAGCGGACCCTCCCGGAGACGAGCTTGCGGAGTACGGAGACCGTGTAGCCGACTGAGACCTGACGACTGCTTGACCGACTTGACTTGGAGTGAGTCGACTAGCCCAGTGGACGGATCACTACTTGTGAGGTGCATACCCATGGCGGACAGAGCACTACCTGTGTGACAGTGTAGACCCGTGGTACTCGTCCGGAGAGTACCTCAGCAGGCTACTAGGGGGTGTGCACTACTGTGTTTGGGTGACATACCTCGGCGGGAAGCACTACTGTGTTTGGGTGGCTGACCCGCGGTACTCGAAAGGAGGAGTACCTCAGCAGTCTTAGGTTAGTGAGCAGTACCTCGGAGTCATGATAGGACCACTGTACACTCCAGAGATGGAGCTCTTCAATAGTTACAGTTTCGATAATGAAAATCCTGGTTTGAACTGAGACTTTTGACCTTTGTGTTTACCTCATGATTGAGATGGGTCACTTGATAACTTAGGTATATGTATGGGCATATACTGGGGTAGTGGTTATCTGATGATTTCACAATCCTCGTGTTTCCTCATGATTGAGATGGGTTACTTGATAACTTAGGAATATGTAAGGGCATACACCTAAGTAGAGGTTATCTGTTGAGATGTTCTTTGTGGTTATCCTTGTTGGTTTTAGTGAGACCTTGAGGGTCTCAGGGTCCCTACTGAGTATCGTTATACTCACCCCTGCACGGGATATGCCCGCACCTCATTGTGTTGGTTGCAGACGACGGGCAGTGCTGACGAAGGCTGAGTGTTCGAGGACTGGACGGTACCCGGAGGTGGACTACACGACGAGTCAGTACCCGGAGGTGTCCTACACGACGAGTCAGTACCCGGAGGTGTAATACACGACGAGACGACACACAGAGGAGGTTGACGGACGAGAGCGTGGAGGATTCTATCTGTACCTACCCTTCAGGTAGGATCCATGGTGGACGACCAGGAGCTGCGCCATCTGTACCTACCCTTCAGGTAGGATCTGAGGAGAACGACCCAGGAGCCGCTTCTGTCCTGCCAGCTGTTATATTTTCTGTTGTACTTGATCATTTGTAGTTGTACTTTCTTTTGGGTTTGTATTCTGGCCCATTTACTTTTCAGCACTTCTCTTGTACCTAGTGTTTACTTTCTCTGCTTGCTTACTCTGTGGTGCTTGTTTTCGTTTATAAAGTAAATGCCTTCCCAGTTATCGGGATTTACGCCTTTAGTGCTAGTCGCCAGCCCCTGGCCTATGGATGACGGGCTTGGGGTATTCACAGCACGAGCCCCGAGGACGGGTCGTGATAATTGGTATCATAGGGGTCAGTTCTACCGCAAAACTTATAACTCTGATATTTTCTTTCTGTGAATCAATAGTGTTAAGAGTACCGAGTGTGGTTTTTAGTTCAGGGAGTCCAGTGTTGGTGCGTGTGGCCGACGTATCCATACACCATGACCCTGACAACTGAATTCTGACTTTGTGCACGAAAACACTAATTGCATGTGTGTTTTCCAGATGTTTTATTTAAATATCAGCTCAAGCCAGGTCAGCTCACTAGGTATAATTGTTTGAACATGTTACGTTGTTTCTTTCAGGATGCCTTTTCTCATACGAACAGATACAGCCCTGAGGGATGTGCACAATGACAACCTACCGAGGGACGATGCTTCGGTACAGGGCCCTCTTGCAGTTGAGGTACCAGCGGAGGAACTAGCGGTACTACCATATGTTGGTCCACCGATGCCACCAGCCCCAACAGTAGGCGATTCACACCACTTGAGTGCGCTGCACGAGTTCCAACGCTAGAGGCCACCCAGGTTCCGGGGAGAGACGGACCCGTAGGTGGCTAAGGATTGGCTGGAGGCTATGGTGAGAGTCTTCAGGCTAGTGGGGACGCCGGCAGACCTCATGGTGATCTTTGCTTCCAGCCTTCTTTAGGCAGCAGCAGGCAGGTGGTGGAGCCACTTGTTCCATTTTTGCGACGGGATGACCTTCGCATGGGAAGACATCAAGACCTTCTTCAGGGTGGAGTTTGTGCCAGTAGCTCTACACCCCGAGCGTGTACAAGATCTTCTACCTTTGCCGTGTGTTTTTTGATAAGTAGCTGAGTCATCTGTGGGCAGTAGACCGATGATGCAGAGGTCCAGGAGGACCAGACAAGCAGTTGGACAATCTCGGGTTTTAGGACCAGTGGTGCGGGGAACCTGAGGTGGGAATAGAGCTAGGCGTGCTAAAAACAGGTTGTGTTACTCATGTGGCCGAAAGGGTCACCTGGCATGTGACTGTCCGACCTCTCGGACAGTTGATCCGCAGGCTTTGCAGCGGCGGGTGCTTGAGCAACAACCGAGCAGTGGACAAGGCAGTAGAGCTCCGGGAGAAGGTGGATGGGAGAGGAACTAGTGGATACGTCCCTTGTACTTCTAGTTCCATGTTTCTGTTGTATTCGTGTCTTTGTACTATAAGCTGAAATAATAAAAAAAAAGACACTTATCTTTGTTTTCTTTCCTGTCCTTTTGTTTGGTTGATACTGAGTGGTTCCGGTTAAAACTGCTGACTTGACCCTCACTTTTGAGATTTCTACTGGAGGAGACCCAGTGACCTCACACTGATGCCGATAGTGTGACTCAACCCTTGGAGGCGAGAGTGACAGTTGGATCTCATGGTAGTTACGTCGAGGCCTTACGACATCATCCATGGAAGGAATGCGTCATTCATGTCAGGATTGACTGTATTAGGCAATGGGCGTTGTTCATCCAAGGGATGAGACCGAGTTTCTCTTTTCAGCAAAGGAGAAATTTTAGCAGCTCTTCATATCGTAGGCAAAGAAGGTGTAGATCATCCAGGAGCGGATGAAGACTGCATGGTGTAGTAAGAAACAGGAGACTGGCACCAGTCTTAGAGACACGGGCATGTTATACGTTTCAAGAAGTGGAATCTTTAAGGATAGATGAGTCTGCGAAGTAGTAGACGTGGAGGGAGAGCTAGGAGAGAAGTATGAGCTGGTGTACATCTTAACATACTACAACCACCCGCCTTAGTTATCCCTGCCAAGCTCAGGGAGATGGAGGGCGGTGGAAGAGTGCGGCTGCGTGCGGTCAAGAAGTGTGACCCAATGGCTCTAAAAAAATGATTCAAGGGACAGTCTGTGTCCACTACTAGCTGGTGTAGTAACAGACGTTGATAAGAATCATTCCTCGCTTTCACAAATCTTGTTCCAGACCTACAGTTTCCGGTAAGCTGTGGACTTGACCCTCACGTCTGGCGATACCTTGGGAGGAGACTCGATAATCACACTTACACCGACGGTGTGGTCAGACCCTCGAGGTGAGAGTTTCGGTTGGAATCTCTTGGTGGCAGCGTCGAGGCCTTACGACGTTACTTTATGTATGGAATGGGTAATAACTGTTCATACTCAAATTGACGGTTTTAGGCAAACGTCAGGATGGGTTTTCCTTGGTTGGTGAAAAGGAAACCCCAGGCAGCACGGGATAAACTCTTTCACAGGAGGGTGCGACCGATCACTCTTCAGTCAGTCAACCATATCCTCATGGTAGCAGTCTTTTGAGTTTCAGTTCTAACAGAAAATGGAGACCTCTGGAGTTCGAGGATGACTATCACGTCCTTATACGGGTCTCACCTCGACAAGTTTTACGGAGATGTGGCCAAGGCGGCAAGTTATCTCCGAGGTTAAAGGGACCTTTCTAGGTCCTCAGCTGGGTAGGCGGGGTGGTTTACCACTTGACCCATCCACATCAGTTGCACCAGGTTCACGACGACTTCCACGTATCTCAACTGAGGAGATACGTGCTCGACCCTTCGCATATCATCGACCATGAGGAGCTGGACGATGGCGATGGGGTTTCTTTTACGGAGGTTCTAGTGGGAATCGTGGATCGACAGGATCAGATCCTTCGAGGACGGCCTATTCCTCGGGTGCGCTTTCACGGGAAGTACAGGAACCTCCGGGTGAGCACACGGTAGCGGAAGGATCAGATGCGTGCTCAGTACCGTTTTTGTATCCCTAGTTTATGTTAAAGCTTTACGAGGACTTAAAGCCCGAGGGTGGGAGTAATGTAAAGACCCGTAAAATTCAAGGGAATTTTTTTTCTAATTTTCATTGGTATTTTACAAGAACACAGTTTCTGACGGCGCCTGCTTCCAAGGCCCGGTGTGCCCGGAATCATTTTCCGAAGTTTGGCTCGGGTACGTTCAGTGAACGAACGAGCGGGTTTTTCTAACTTTTTAACCGGTGCTCGGAATCGAATTCCAAGGGCACCAATGGAATCTCAGCACCAGTATTTGCTTAGAAACTCCTCTTTTGGAGTTGTGTTTGCTCGGTTGTGCTTTTTAATTTTTGGGGTTTAAGTTAAGAAATAAAATAAATTTGTGCGAGAATTTTATTTCATTTCACTTAAAGCCGCTTAAATACCACTTTAAGCTACTTAAGCTGGGTTGAAGCGGATAGGGTTCAATTCAAAATTTCCTACCCACTTGGTAGGATATTTGTGTGGTGGGACTCACTTGAGCCCCACCGTTTCTTTTCTTCTTAGGTAATGCACCCACACCCCCTATTAAACGAAGTCAACTGACATGTTTCCTTAATTTCTTAATGCTTCTATTTAATTGGGTAGTTATGTTTTAAAATTAATTATTTGAAATTAATTGTGAGGGTTACATCGTTTTAATTTTGAAATCGTTGGCGGAAAGCAATAAAATAAGGCTTTAGCCTCATTTTATTTTTGGGTTGGGAAGCGTTGCGCTGAGTTTTCCTCTCCTCCTCCTCCTTCATGAAGAACGCAAAAAATGCGCCACCTCTGACGAAGAACGCTCGTTTTCCTTCCATGGAATTTTTTCCACTTACGCGGCGAGACTCTTCAACGGATCTTCTTCTTCCCCTTCATCGTCAATGGATCGACGAACAAGCTCGGAAACAGAATCGGGTAGTGAGCGACGATGACTTCTCCTTCCCTCGAGTCGGACGAATGCCAACGTCCCCCGTTAACGTCGTCATCCTCGCGACACCATACCACGACAAACCTCAAACGATGATGCCTCCTTCCAATCGGCTTATACCCAAGGTAGGGGTTCAACTATTTTAAGTTGGTGATTCTTTCCTTCGAATATGAAAAATAAATATGTCGGCCATGTTCCAATTTTTATTTAAATTAAAAATTGTGAAGGTTAAACGATTTGGCCGATTGCTATCATTTAAATGGGAGGGGATCGAACCACATGGATACGACCGATTCCCCACCCCTTTTTTTAATCCTTGGTTGAATAGAAAAGACGACATTGTACCATCGTACCACGCATGAACGGGAGGAAACACGGTAGGAGCGGGCCATGATGAAGAAACGCGGCGCTGTCGTGCCGCGCCGAGGATTGCGAACAAGGCCACGACCGGAGTCGGGCTGCGGCGGAAGGCCACGGCACCGTCATGCCATGCCGGACGGATTCGCGGCCATCTTGGAAGTGGCGGCCGGAAAAACCGTCCGCCAGAGAACACGAAGGAGGCGGCCGGAACCCCGGCCGCCGCCACTGGAAGACGCAGGACCGCGGGGTCCCACGGCAAGAAACCGGCCGGTCCCGCGCTGGCCGGCCGTTACTGGCAGAAATCTGGGGGGTTACACCCCCTGGTGTTACAAGGCGCGGCCCCCTTAATAGGGGCCACCGTTTTCATAAAGGAGGGGTAACACCACTCCCTTGGCGCATGTGCGGCGCAAAGGCCAAGCCGGCCGCACGCGCTGGCTGCGCTGGCCGCACCGCCGCGCCGCCGGCTGGGTCGGGCTGTTGGGCTTGGTCGACCCGGTTCGGGTCGGCCCAGGGGGTACTGGGCCGGGCCGGGCCGGGCCCAGACCCCCCGTACTCGGACTTTTCCATTCAAACGCTCATAACTTGGGATACAGGCCTCCGAACGGCGCGCCGTCAGCGGCGATGCGATCCTTTGAACGAGACAGTCTTTACGGTATATCGCACGCAAGGTTTCGGAATACTTTGAGTTCGGCCGGGTTGGTTCGGATACAAAACCAACCGGGCCCTCGGAGCGGAAACGCTTATATCATGAGCTCCGGACGCCCGATTGACGTGCCGTCGATTTTGATGGATTCCTCTAAGTGAGCTGGATATTTTGGCTTACTCTGCTCGAGGTTTGGATGCCATCGGAGTGCGGTCGGGTTGTTTCACTCGCGAAACCAACTGGGCCCCTGGAATGAAAAATCCAATAACTCACAGACCGGGCATCAGATTGACGCGTCGTCTGTCTCGTTGTTTTTCCTCTTGATGATATGGAACATTTGGCATACATTTCCCGAGTTTTGGATACAGTTGGATAGTGTCCGGGTTGGATCGTACCTGAAATCCAATGGGGCCCCTGGATCGGGAAAGCTGATATGTTTTAGACAGGACATCCGTTTGACGAACCGTCAGCGGCGTTGATGATCACGTTGAGAAACGGTACCTATGAGTATACCCTATGAGAGTTCGGGGTATAGTTGAGATACGACTGGGATTGGTTTGCTCATGAAACCAACCGGGTCCGTAGGATGAAAAGGCTAGTAACTTACAGACCGGGCATCAGATTGACGCACCATCTATTACGTTGATACCCCTATGATGAGGTGGTCCTTTGAGATACTTCTTCATGGGACTTTGAAATACATGGAGTATCGATGTGTAGCTCATTGAGCAGACCCTCCTAGAGACGAGCTTGCAGAGTACGAAGACCGTGTAGCCGACTGAGACCTGACGACTGCTTGACCAACTCGACTTGGAGTTAGTCAACTTTCCCAGTGGACGGAGCACTAATTGTGAGGTGCAGATACATGGAGGATGGATCACTACTTGTGTGACAGTGCAGACCCGCGGTACTCATCCGGAGAGTACCTCAGTAGGCTACTAGGGGGTGTGCACTACTGTGTTTGGGTGACATACCTCAGCGGGAAGCACTACTGTGTTTGGGGGGCTGACCCGCGGTACTCGACAGGAGGAGTACCTCAGTAGTCTTAGGTTAGTGAGCAGTACCTCGGACTCATGGCAGGACCACTGTACACTCCAGAGACGGAGCTCTTCAGCAGTTACGGTTTCGATAATGAAAATCCTGGTTTGAGCTGAGACTTTTGACCTTTGTGTTTACCTCATGATTGAGATGGGTCACTTGATAACTTAGGTATATGTATGGGCATATACCTGGGTAGTGCTTATCCGTTGATTTCACAATCCTTGTGTTTCCTCATCATTGAGATGGGTTACTTGATAACTTATGAATATGTAAGGGCATATACCTATGTAGAGGTTATCTGTTGAGATCTTCCTTGTGGTTATCCTTGTTGGTTTTATTGAGACCTCGAGGGTCTTGGGGTCCCTACTGGGTATCATTATACTCACCCCTGCACGGGCTATGCCCGCACCTCGTTGTGTTGGTTGCAGATGACGGGCAGTGCTGACGGAGGCCAAGTGTTCGACGACTGGAAGGTACCCGGAGGTGGAATACATGACGAGTCAGTACCCGAAGGTGGACTAAACGACGAGTCAGTACCTTGAGGTGGACTACACGACGAGACGACACACGGAGGAGGTTGACGGACGAGAGCGTGGAGGAGGCTATCTGTACCTACCCTTCAGGTAGGATCTGTGGTGGACGACCAGGAGCTACACCATCTGTAACTACCCTTCAGGTAGGATCCAAGGAGGAGACCCAGGAGCCTCTTCTGTCCTTCCAGCTGTTATCCTTTCTGTTGTACTTGTTCAGTTTTAGTAGTACTTTCTTTTGGGTTTGTATTCTGGCCCATTTACTTTTCAGCACTTCTCTTGTACTTAGTGTTTACTTTCTCCTCTTGCTTACTCTGTGGTGCTTGTTTTCTTTTATAAAGGCAATGTCTTCCCAGTTATCAGGATTTACGCCTTTGGTGCTAGTCTCCAGCCCTTGGCCTATGGAAGTCGGGCTTGGGGTAGTCACGGAACGGGCCCCGAGGATGGGTCGTGAAAAGTTGTGTCTTGGATTCTGGAGTTTTTTTGTTTAGTCTTCTTATGGGTAATCTGATTCAAGATTATTTTGGTTTTGTGGCATTGGTATTTAGGAATAGTTATGGAAGGGTTTGGTCATTTAGTAATCTCTTGGTAATGTGTCATCTTGGTTTATCTTTTTAACATGCATCATGTAGTTGTGGTTGGATAAGGCCTTATTGGTTGGTTTCTTTTAATCCAAGGGAAAATCATTCCCGAATTGTTCTTTAATCCCTTAGAATTTATTTCCAGCCTTTGGCATCCTAGGAATGATGCCTAAGGACAAGTATCATTATACCACCTTCACAAGTGAATGTGGAGGTGAGGGATGTTACAAGTGATATTAGTTTCTTGTTCCTTTGGCATCAGTTCTCAGTCTTGGTCTTGGAGTTGACACTCATTCTCAACATATCCTTTGAGTTGAGATGGCATCAAGGAGTAGGACTATCCTAACATGAAATGTATAACATAAAAGGATGTAGCCATCCCTTTTATGTAAAACTTCAATTTACCAGGGAGTTGGGTGCATAGTTGTTTTAGATACACTTATAAGCATTTGAAATATCATTTTCATGGGTGTATCCAATGATATGAGCATGGAATGCATGGTTGAAATGTCTTCCCACTAGGATTTAATATTTCATTTGGCATACTGATTTATGTTTTGGTGTGACTATATCAGTTGGTTAAAATCTTGAAATTATTTTCAAATGTTTATATTTGAAAAGTGAGTGGTTTTTTTATTTTGAAAATGGGTAGATTTTCAAAACATGCTGAATTTTCCAAAAATGGTGAAACATGGGAAATGTGGAATTGTGAAAAGCATGGTTGTGATCATTGCAATTTAATTGAACTTGAAATTGTAATACTTTTTTTATAGGGTGTAAAACTTATGTTTCCTATTGTGTTAATACATATGTCAGTAGTTAAGAATCATAGAGAAAAACTAGAGGAAGTTGATATAATTTGACCTTGAGAGTGAACCATGAATCAGGTCAATCATTTTTATAGTACTCTTGGTTACATTAGGCATATATAAATACTTTGGATTCAGAAAATAGTGGGTTAGGATGAATGGGATATGTCATATTTCCAATTGTTTTGAGAGACACCGCTTTAGTTTTTCTAATGACTTGATAGTCTTGGGGCATCGATAATGACCTCAAGGAAGATTAGCTTAGTATTTTACCTGCCTTGCAATATAAAGCATCTGAGATGATTCATACGTGGAATCGATGCATCATTAGTACCATCGAGTTTTTTTAAATGGTATGGTGGTGTCCTAGATCTTTTATAAAGGAACATGAATTCTTGTAGTTAGTTTTAAGGATGGTTTTGAGTAGATGAATCATTTTTATGTCTACCCATCTCTTTGAAATATGATTAATGGAGGCCTTGATATTGATTCTGGGTAGAAAATATGAGGTTAGATGAATCATGGATGCATAATTTTTTGAGAGGGTTAGACCTTATTTGAGTGTGGTCACGTGGTTAGGTAATTTGTACGAATGCTTTAGTTACTGGGTGAGATGTTGAGAATGACTTATAAATGATAGGGCTAGAAAACTATGAGGTATAGTTACGTGATTAAGTGGGAATTGGGATAGATCCCGGGGAGGTGTTTCTTGTGTGATCTATAGTTAGTTATAGTTTTTTGTAGGAAAGTGTGAGACCTTGAGGGCCCTAATGATGTCCATGTGTGGGAATTCACTGGTATGGCCCGATGCTGTTCATGATGAGTGAATAAGTCACATGGGATAATCTCATATAATTCTATATAAAACTAAATTGTAAAGAGTTTATATGTGAAAGACTGTTGGATTTTGATCAATGAGGTGGAACTTCATGTGTCAGTTGTTAACCACCAAGGGATTTCCATATGAGCTCGGTGGTGTGGTGGTAGTCATTATAGAGGAAGCATTTGTTCACACTTGCTTTGTAGAGGGTCATGAAGTATTGGTTAACCTCAATTGGAAATGATGTTAGACAAATAGTGTCTATGAATTGGTGAGAAGAATACCAATAGAGAAGCTTGAGTCATCTAGAAGGTCAAGGTGTCCCAATAATGGAAGGTAACATTAGTGATGGGTAATGGTGGAATTATTCATTTATGAAACCTCAGAAACTTGTACCAAGTGACGATCAATATTTTTACATAATCCTACGTATGCCGATAGAGAGATCTATCTTTACACCTTGTGGTTTCAATATGTTAGTTGGATATGGTAAATCATAGAGGTAACACATGTTGGGATAATATATGTGGATTTGGATGGTGGGATATGCCCCATTGATCATGTATGGGTGAGTTCTTTAGGATGGACCAAAGGTCAATTAATGACGTGGGTGCCATTCTTGGAAACTAGGAATAGGTAAGGGTTAGTGGTCTTTTTTTTGTTTTATGAAAAACTAGAAAACCACATCCATGTTTGGAGTTTCCTATTGTGTTTGAACCATCGACTGAGATGGTTAGGTTTTCTTGAGGAGAGTAGTAACAATGACACTCCTAAGGTGGGGAGTAGTAAGTTGGTCACAGAAGTGTGGAGAAAACCATGTAGTGGTTGTTCTTGCATTGTGATTCCAATGAGAATCCCACGAGGTTATCATTTCGGTTTCTCAGGAAGGATCAGGTGGGCCTTGTATAAGGTAGTGTATTGAGCAAAACTTGGGATTGAGGATCAATGTTTTTTAGGAGAAATTTGAGATGCATGTGTCACAATTTTTAATGGGTATATAAGTGGAAGTGGGGTGTTATAACTTTAATGGGAATTCGGTGTATACTTGAGTAGCTGGGTTTGGGCGTCACTGGGATGTCAATTGAAACAAATGAACCTTTGATATTGGAAATGGTGTCATGCCAATAGTGAAGTTATGTGTTCCTAGAATGAGTCAGCTAACAGAAAGGGTACATTGTGTATTGTGATGCGTTGGGATTAGGGTTGGGATATGTTCTCATGAAAGGGGATCATGTGGTTTCATAAGGATCACATAAGTTGAGGTTTCATGAGAACAACTACCCAATGCATGATTTATAATTGGATGTAGTGGTTCATTCTTTGAAAATGTGGTGTCATTATCTTTTCGGTGAGAATTTCACAGTGTTTACTGATCATAAGATCTTGAAGCATATATTCTCATAAATATCTTTTAACTTGAGTCAAATTAGATGGATGTAGTATCTCTAGATGTTTGACATTGAATTGATGTACAAACTAGGTAAGGGATATTCATAAGTAGATGAATTAAGTAGAAAGTCATATGCTCAGGTAATGAAACAGGTAGCAGATCAGTGGTAGTTGATGTCAGTTATAGCTGAAATGTGGTTGAATGTGAAGTCTTGGGGTAATTTTACGATTTTCTTTCCAGCCTCATTGGTTCAGGACTTGATTAGTTTTGTAAAAGAGGCCCAAATTTCTGATTTAGAGTTTATGACAATAAGGTCAAAACTCAATGGTGGGGAGAACATTGAGGGATAAGAAGTGAATGTGAATTCAGTTTTGTGCTTTAATAATCGAATGGTTGTGTCGGTGGGTTTTCAAGAGAAACTTCTTAGTGCTTATCATCATTCTATATGGGCATTCCATCCTAAAATTTAAAAAATTTATAAGGAATTTAAATAATAGTTTTTGTGGGATGGTATGAAAAGTAAAGTTGCTGAGTTTGTTTCAAGATGTTTGAATTCTCATAAAGTCAAGGAATAACATCAGCGACCAACAATCATGTTGCAATATTTATCTATACCCATGTTGAAGTGGAAATATATATAGATGGATTTTGTTAAAGGACTCCATATAATGGTCAATAATCATGATTTCATGTGGGTGATAGTGGATCAGTGACCAACATGCATGTTTGAGAGGTGGAATATCACTTCTATTTTCCACAATGGTTTATCATGGTGTACAATGTGTTTAATGTTTCTTAGTTTAACAAGTATAAATTGGATCCTGACCATGTGATTCGATAGGATCATGTTGAGCAAGAGTAAGATGCTTTGTTGGTGCATATGACAGTGCTGATTGTGGATAGAAAAGAGAAAGTATTGTGTGGTAAAATAATCAGTCTAGTTAGAGTTTTGTGGTATCTTGGTCATATTCATGAGGAGACTTTGGAATAGGAGAAGGATATGATCGAGCAATGACTTGATCATTTTCTCCAATGTGATGGTTTTATACTTTCTGAGGATGGAAAGTCCAATGGTGGGGAGAATTTAGAACCCCTAGTTTGAGGCATGTAACATTTTTAATGCACTTTTATATTATTTAAGTGGTTGGTCAATGTTTGGGAGAGTTTGGAAGAGTTTTGGAAATGTTTTAAGGCTTTTCTATGGGTGCACGTTATGAGCATGGTTAGTGGAAACCGTGATACAAACACAGGTAACCATGCAGCATGGGATTGAGATATTCTACATAGTTGACACATGTTTTGTTTAATAGTGTGAGTAAACCGTGAGAGGCACCCTTTGGAATGTAGTAGGTTCATTTCTAGTGCATGGTTTGTCTAACCGTGCAAGATAACCATGCATGCCATTAAAAATAGGGTTTTAAAAAACAGGATCACTTGAGATTTTCTATAAAACACCCCTTTCTCCTCCCACCAGAACCCCACTCTGGATTTCTTGTTCTCATGGTTTATAGGGGTTCTACCACTCATTTTGGATGTGAATTGAATAGTTTTCTTGGTAATAGTAAAAGAGATCCATATCTGTTTTGGTGGATATTTCACCCGAATTTGTCGTGCAGTTTTGAGTTGGTCGATTTCCCCAAAACCCTAAGGTAGGTGGCTTATATCTCCACTCTATTTTTCTAAAACTAAAATTCTTGATTTAAATTAGTTGTTTTTTCTTGAAATTTATTGTTATTATGATATGAGAATCTTGATTTAAATTCATTTGGTGATGATTGGTGTATTTTTGGGAAAATGGGTTAGTGTGGTGAAATGTTCTTTTATGTTGGATTTTAAAAAGATTTTTAAAAATTGGTTGCCTGATTGGGTGTATGGAAATGGTTTTCAATAAAAAGGTTTGTTTTATTTAAATGGGAATTGGGATGGTTAATGGCTTAAGGGACCGTTTAATTTGAAAATTGTTAAATTTCATGTTGTTGTAGATTTAGTTTATACTATATTCTTGTTTGTTAGGATTAAGGGTTTTATTCATGTGTTGGAAAGAATGAGTTGTGGGATTGATTGGGTTTATGGAAATGGTTTTAAATAAAAATGTTTGTTTTATTTAAATGGGAATTGGGAAGGTTAATGGCTTAAGGGACCATTTAGTTTGTAAATTGTTAAATTGCATGTTTTTGTGTCTTCCATTTATGCTATATTCTTGTTTGTTAGGATTAAAGGGTTTATTCATGTGTTGGAAAGAATGAGTTGTGGTCATGAAGAAGAATTATATAAAAAGGGTATGAATAGTGGATGGTAGGACCACCATAGATGGATACATGTCCGTGAAGTACCACTATAATGGGAGATGAGTGAACAGTCTTGGATGGGAAGTTCCATCGTATTTCTTCCACTAGTTTTGGTGTGTAAAACTTGATGATTATGTTTTAAGTATGTGTGTATCCAAGAAAGGTGGGATTTTTTTTGCTAATATGGATTAGTAAATGCTTAATGCCATGATTTTTTTCATTATCTTGTATTGTGTTGATTTGGGTAAAATGGCTTGGTAAGGGTGTGTTTAATTTGCTAAAAATTGCTTCACTGTTTGATGTTTCATATAAACTACATTATATAAAAGTGTTAATCGTTTTATTCCAGTGGCATGTGCAGGGAAGTAATTTTGGGAAAAACTACTAAGTATTATTACTCACCCCCTACTTTAGAACATTGGTGCTTTTGCAGATGTTGTACTCTGGGACACAATTAATAGTAAAGCAACTCATTTCTATAATGGTTAATCATGATTCTTAGTGGTATTGTGTTTCATGGAGCATTCAACTTGGTGTTAAGTTGTGGAGTTGTTTCTTGGAATCTTGAGTTTTGTTGTTTAGTCTTACTCTTGGAACTCTGATTCTAGATTATTGTAGTTTTGTGGCATTGGTCTTTGGGAATTATTATGGAATGGTTTGTTTATTTTCATATATATAGGCAATGTTTTGTATTGATTTATCTTGTTAGCATGCTTCATATAGTTGTGGTTTGTTAATTTTTGTTTATTTGGTTTCTTTTAATCCAAGGAAAAATCATTCCCCGATTTTTATTTAAGCCCTTGGAATTTATTTCTTGCCTTTGGCACCATGGTAATGTTTCCTAAGGCCAAGTAGTATTCCACCACCTTCTCAAGCCAATGATGAGGGGCGAGACGTTACAAAAACCACATGGAAATGACTATTTTCTATAAGAAACCACTTTTATTTCTTATGCACACCAAAATCATTTTGGAAACACATTACACATCATTTTCACAATCACTTTCACAATTCAAAGGCTCATTAATGGTACACAAAAATTAATCCAACATTAAAAAAACCCATTTATCTTATAAAATTCACTTCCAACACATTCTCACCTTTAATATCTTCGAAACACATTTTTCAACTTTCACAGAAGGCATAAAACATTTTCATGAACACCACAACAAAGAACTTTCTAAATGAAACCATTTTCCTTTAGAAAACCAAATTTAATCTCATGTGCCTCTCAAAACCATTCCAAACCATGTTTCAAACCTCACAAATAATCCATATAACACATTCATTAAATAAATAAAGAATGCCAAAATCATCAAATATTGTAATAGCACAGAACCACTTACCACTCAATGGAAAACTTTAAGAAATTAGCGTGAAATCACAATCACACCACCACAATACCCAATAAAATAAATATCTAATAATAAACATCATGATTTTACCCAAAAACAGAAGATCAATCCCTATATAGTTCAAACACCCTGATGGAAAATAAGAACACATAAATGGGGGAAGATAAACCCTAGAATAAGGGAGAAACCATGAGAGAGAAGACATACTCTATGATTACTTGATGTTCCCACAACAAAACCACCCAAGGATTATAGTTAAAGGTGTCAAATAATGCTTGGAAGAGACTCTCATGTCTGTAAATCCTGATTGGGGTGGAGCGGAGGAGATTTAAGGTTAAAATTGAAGAGGAGAGAAGGGTATATTCCACCTTTTTAATGATCTAGACAAGTTTTACAGTTTTCCAAAATGGTTTTCCAAGCCGTGATGCAACCATGAACCCCTAAATATCATAGAGGGAAAGTCCACAAGGTTTTCCTACATAGTTTGAAAAACTGTGAACCAACTATGTGCTCAGAACTGTCTAAAACCAACATTTTTTTTCATGGTTTCTTTGGCAAGGGAACATGGTTTCCCCTAACTATGCACCAACCGAGCGCCAGCTACATCCGAACCCAAAATATCCATTTTCACTAAAAAAAATAAAGGGATAACCAAGGAATAAAACCTAGACAAAATATAAGAATACATCAAAACAAAATTCTCATATGTGACATGTCAACCTATGTACATAGAGGGAAATAAAACCCAACATTAGACACATTCATACCGAAACCCCAACAATAGTGGAGAAAAGTCTCAATATATATGTCCCACAAAGGATTATTAGAGTCTACTTTTAGATCCAATATTTTCATCTCAAATTCATTGCATGATGTGAAGCCTCACAAGAATGTAAGTATCGGTTCTAACTCCTCAAAATTGTGCTCCACAGTAGTGGGAGAACTTTCTCTAGTGGTGAACCCACTTCCCACTGGTGCTTGATGATAGGGAAGTTCCACTCTATAGATGGTGTACCTTCACCCTATATAGTATGGGTCTACTGACTATACCTATAAAGGAGTAAGTGGGACCTATTCCTTAGTGAAACATGGGTGTACCAAACTAGGAGTATCACTATTGATCACACCAAAACACGGTCTTTTATGGAGCATCATTGATATAAGAATCATTCTCAAGTCACCTCACATCGAATCTATGATGTCCAAAAAAAGATATCATCATGTCCAATATTGAAAACTTCTCATGATAGGAAACTCAAGAGCCTAAATATATGTTGATAAGAAGGATATACACAAGGTATATATTCCTAGTGAAAGTATATTAAGTGTATGTTTAGTCACATGGTGTGTGACACCACATAAAGGACTATGTGTATCTTTCTATTGACATATATTTATAATCCATGTAACTCCAAAAATAATGTCCCTAAGTGTACATGGTTTGTATATCCCCTCATGATCATGGTTGTGTTCTCTCGGCACATGGAACAAAAAACCATATGAAACGACAAAGGATATCCCTAAGGGGACATAATGTGACTATCCACTAGAGGTCATAGTATAATTCTATAGGAACACATACTTGAGGTCTAGGTAATATAACATGGCATTGGGTCCTTCTAGTATAGTGTGTATTTCACTTTAAATTCTATCCATTGAGATATTTCAAGGAATGTGGTTTGTGTTCTTCTAGTTTATAGGGTGTGTTGCTATATTTTCCACACTATAATGGGTTTCTATTTATGAGAACAATATATCTAGATTTACCACTACTAAACACATCATTTTACCCTCATATAACTTTTAAAATAGAAGTAAATGTATCTTATTACCAATTCCAGGCCTCCAGTGAGTGAAAATCAAAACTCTGATCTCCCATGTGATGATTTCATTCCACCCTTCATTGTTTGGGACCTGGAATCCTAATATTCAACAACTGAATCCATAATAACTCCTCGATAAATATGAAAGAATTGGTCCCTATGTTTTTTTATTAAACCTCAATGAATCTATTGGTTTGATCATTCTCAAATCCCATATGAATAATTTGAATCACAACCCCATGAGACAATAATGAAGATTGTGAAGAATGCTGGGGAGAAAGGAAGAAGAGTGAAGTGAATGTCCTCATTGGATGATTCAATATATGATAATGAACATAAATTGTTGAATAAAAAGGGGATAATTAAAGGGTGTATAAGATAAAACATTTAGGATAATAATGCTATTTGAATCTAGGTTCATATGAAGAATGGAAATATTATCATGAAATCAGATTCACAATCCATGATTTTCAAATAATTTAAATAGTGAAAATCCAAAAAATAAAGAGCCCTACCTAGATAATGGATCAATTTTTTTTAAAAAATGTTTCCTTGAGAGATGATGATGATGATCCATATATGTTAATCATTTGATTCATGATTCAAATCATTCATTAATGTTGATTGATGTTCTCGAATTTTCCACACCAACAAAGCTCTCCTCATTCTCTTTACTATCCTAAGGTTTTGTGTCTGATCCTATAGATTTTTCATAATGATGTATTTACTGACTAGGATTATTTTTAAGTCATTAAAATAAAATAAATTAATAAATTATTGAATTTAATTAAGGAACCCATCAATAAACACCTTCTATGGAACGCCTGACACTAACCAACATTAAGTCAAGCCTTTGGTAAAACAATATTCTGAAAACAACCACTATCTTGAATTTCACATATTATCACGAACCAAGCATGGTCACCATCCGACGAGATGCCTGCCCTAGTCCTTGGCATGGATTGAAGGGAATTCCCATTCCTGATAGGATGGATACTAGTTCCTAGGTATCGATAACATGCATTGGGAATGATTTTACCCATTTTCATAGATAAAAACAACCTACAAGAAAAATAAAACAAAATTGAAAAATACACAACCAATTAGGGTACAATAGATTTCTAATTTTAAAGTTTATATCTACGAATAAAAACCCCATAGTACTATAATAAAAAAGGAAACTATAAATCTTACCCAAACCTCTATGTAATAAGAGGAACCACGTTCTCAATCCACCACCACCAAACCCACAAAAGAATAACACAAACAACCCAAACCATGATCACCAAACCATTAATCCTTTTATCTAAAACAAACATGGAACAAGTTATACATAAACCCAAGGGTGTATGTAGGGTGTGAGACAAGGCCCCATAGGATTCCACCCAAGAAAAAGATTCCCTACCCAAAAATTAAAAGATAATATAACATTATCATTTATAAAAATCCATTTAAAACATTTCTAGGGAAAAACTTTATTGGGTAAACATTTTAAAATGGAAAATTTATATGGAAATATATTTCACAAACACTTTCTTTAAAGAAAAATTGAATTTAATAAAATAGACACACACAAGAGTTACATTGTATTCCAATGGATGGAACCACATATTATAGAGTAAAGAACCATGGGTAGATACCCTTTGGTTAATGTAGTTTGCGTGGGACACTATAACCTCATACATAAATGAAATTTGGCATAAAAACCATGACACCAAATGTTCTCATGCACGAGCCACTAGGAGGGGAAACCCTAATGGACTAGTGGTCTCTAAACATCATCATACTTTAGTTATTGTTGTATGTGTTATTCTTGCTTGATGTAACCAGGACGAACAACTTTTGTATCATCTAGAGTACTAGAACTAGACAGCCCACCAAGATTCTTGGGATTCCCATGGGCTCAAGTTCATGTTTACATTTCACATATATCAATAATTTCATAAACCGATACCAAGAATTTCAAAGAAATTGCCCTTTTTCCATAAAAAACACTTACCATTTTACCCACAATAGAACCCCATTTTTAAACACATTTACCATCACTCACAGAATTCATAAATTCCTCTAACAATCATAAGAAAGAAACAAAATTAAAACTGACCAATTTAGTGGCCTAATCCCCTTTATAAACCCACATATACCCTATAACCATTTTTAAAAAAATATTTTCATCATTCTAACCATTCAAAAATCATACTAAAAAGTTCACAACATGGTTAACATGCCAAAATGATCTATTTTCTAGTGAAAATCCATTTTTCAACAGACATAATCGTTAAGTTCCCATGAAAACATACTTTCAATCTTTCACACTCAGCATAAAACCCTTTTTAGGAAACCCTTTCATAAAGTATACACAAAATATATCAATTTTCATGTATGAATATTCATTTCCATCACATAATCATGACAAAATATCTCAAAAATATACTTCTAACAACAAAAATAAAGTATATAACATGTCAAAATTAACTAAACAAACAAAAAAATCAGCTAAAAATTCTAGGGAATGGAACCACCTACCTTGAACCAAGAAGCCTATGGAAAATAGTGCGAAACCACTACTGCAAATAGAGAAAACCCTAAGAAGACAATATCAAACATAAGAAATCAACATTGGACCCTAAATATCAATATATAACCCTAATTCAAACCCCATATCTATCAGAAAATAGAAATCCCCAAAGTAGAAGAGGGAAAATACAAAAATAAGAGTGAAATAAGGGATAAAAGTACGTACATGAGAGATCATGAGGAATCCGATCCAAAGACACCCAAAAATTGAAGCCCATGGGGAGGGGAGGCTAGATGGAAGAGCACCTATGGATTAGTGTTCCAATAGGGATGAGAAAGGGGGAGGAATGGGGTAAAAATCATGGAGATAGAATATTAAACCCAAAAAATTTAACAAGCTGATAGAGTGCACAATTAGTCTACATGGTTTTTCAAATCATGTGGTGACCATGTGACCGCCTCTGCCAAGGGAGACACCTACCACATGGTTATCCCACAAGGTATGTCTAATCGCGTGTCATCTATGCAGTCGCTTTTGGATGGACCCAAACCTACCGTACCCTTACTTGGGCCAAGGCACACAGTAATGTGATGACCATGCTGTGGGTTCTGTCTCACCCATAAACCTACCGCACAATTACCTGGGTAGGGGACATGGTTACTACTAATTGTGTGCCAACCATGCACCAGGGTCATCCCACCCATTCATTAAACTTTTTCTTGAAAATTAATGTGGGGACTAATGGTCAATAACAAGGTTAAGAATAGATAAGGGGAAATACCTTAAAAACATGAACCCATCACACTGAGTTCCTGAGAAAATAACTAAGAACCTTAACCAAACCAGAAAAAGGGGGAATTCAAAAACACAGGTGTGAAAATTCTCCCCACAATATTGTTTCCTGCCACAAAAAATCCATTCCCAGGTCTATTCCAAAAAAAACTAATACTACCTCACATTTAAATGATATCACCAAAAAATTTCAAACCTTAAGAAGGTTGAAACAATAACAACGAAAAAGGAGACTCACAAATTGACCTTGGGAGACCAAAATGAGCTCCCCTGTATGTGCCACTAACCTCCAAAAGTTAAAACACCTCATGTTGATTGATCAAATGAGATAAAATCTCAAAATTCACAATTTAACCTCTTAAACCAAAATACCTTAGACATTACCAAATAGAACCCACACCACCTACCCGAAACAAGCAAACAATATCAACCACATCCTAATGAATACTCCCATAACCTTAATTGAATGGAATCATTGGGAGTAGTCTAATCCGAACGTTTACTTAAGGAAGGATCTTGGGGTTAGATAACTCTAAACAAGAATACCTACCACCAAGACAACTTCTGTAATGAAACTGAATTACTAACACATGGAGGCCCAAAGGGACTCCCCGCTATAAGAAACGAACTAACACCCGATACTAGAATGCTGACCCAAGGAGGCCTGAAGGGACTCCCCACCATTAAGAATAGAAAAATACTGATTTAATTCAGATGAATCTTGGAGAGACACATGGTGGGTCTCCCTACCATAAGAAATAACTGACTAATCAAACTAGGCACAAAATGATATGAAAAACCCACCATGGGTAAAATTAAGAACTTTATGCACCCGCCAATACATACTGACGCATGAAAACCAATACAGACCAATCCCCTACTGTAGGGGGACCACTGGGGAAATTCTCTAAACCATATGGAAAATACCACATGGTTCTTTACTCCCATGGGGCGTTACCATCTTCATGTGAGACTAATTAAAACTGATACTGACTTACAAGGTTGGCCATATATGGGAAACCACACAGAGAATTACATTCACAAGGGTAGAATAACTGAGGTTCAAGAAAATGAGACAATAATGCCTCCTTATAACCAAGGAGGAATTATTCCACCCATGTGGTTCGCAACATGGAGATGGGGTCCCCATGTCTTTTTCCTCCAAACAAGATCATTCTTGGTGAAATAGCTACACAAGAGGCTTAAAATGTCTGCATCTCCCACACTAGTGATAGGAGACATACCAAGGTATTTCACACCCTTGGGGGTTCCTAACTATGCTCTAGCTTCACTCCATGGCATATGGATGGAGCTATGATGATTGAAGAATCTACTACCTCATAGTTAGGCATTGAAGACCCTTGAATGAAACTCCTCTTTTTGGGGCCACAAGCAACCACACCACAGTCCAGACGACACCAACAGACACAACACACCCTGAAATCCACTTACTCACACATGTCACTTTCACCAAGATAAGGGATTAAAAGATGCATACACATCACCCCTATCACCCCAAATAAGAATAAGTATGATAAAGAACACATAAGAAATCCAAATTCCTCTAAATAAAGACACATTTTCTAAATAGATGTTCTCGAATGGTTGCAGTACAACAAAAAGTTAAATTTGGGAAAGAACACAACACCATAGGGCATTACTGTACTTGAACATTTCAACCTAAGAGACCTTACAAGGGAAGGGAATTTAAACTGAGTCCCAAAAAATATAAGATTTTTGAATAGTCCATAATAGCATCTTATGGCCAAACATTCCACACTGATCGATAGAAATGAAACCTTTCTTAGACAAAACCAATGAAAGATACAAAGGCCCTTTAATATAGCTGCCAGTACAAATAACTCCAATCATCTATGACCTTTCTTCACTGGAATTACCTTCACCATCTCTAGGTAGGACCTTCTAACCCAACTGTGTCAAACTTCACATTAAACAACTCAAGATACCCAAATAAACCAAATATTCTTTCAACTCCTATCGTGTCTACTCTCCTGCTGTGAGGGGATTCACTTAACTGAAAAAAGAAGAGAGACCAGTTCATCCCTTAAACCCACAAATAAATTCCTCACCTTGATCAACTGTCGGATCTTCCAATGTTCAATCAACCATTTCCACACTTCGAATATGCATCAATTATTTATGGTGGCATACAGTATCCACAAAGGAAACCATGTATCTAAATAAACTATCCCATCAACCAACTTTTACCAAAAATAGACATCGAGCACATAGAAGAAACAACTAATGGATTCCCAACCCATCAATAAGAACACACTAACCATTATTTCCAAACCCATCTTACCGAAAAAACACAACTTAAAAAACCCTTTAGACATGAAGAACTACCAAGCCCAAAACATCTCACAAACAACATTCTAAAATTACAAGAAGATACACGACACACACAATGGTTATAAAAACACCATAATTTCCTTTATAATCACTTTTAAAAATAAATCCGGACTTGGTGGGTTTCACATTCACCAATGGTACCTCACGGGCCTCACACATGCATGTCCTTGTGCCACCCTGGGCACTCATTCAGTTTCTTTACATAACCCATGCATGTGGTCACCCAGGAGAATACCAAAGATCAAAACAAAGATTTTCCATTTTCCAAAACAAACATTCAACATACATCCAAAACTTTTCCAATTTACTTACCATTTAAAAATTTCACAAATCCTCCCGAAATTAACAAACCACTAAATAAAAAACCATTTCAAATAAAAAAATTCTCAAACTTTTCACATCAAGTAAAAGAAATATCCCCCATTTCAAAAATCTAGAAATGTTTTCAAACATTCCCTAACCGCCTAATAAAAAACACTTTCCAAGCTCAACACTATAATTTTGAAACATCACATCCTATTCAAAACCATTTCCAAATACCATTTATTCTTATTTAAAAAACGTTTCAACAGTTCAACACATCATGTTTAAAACATATTACCAAAAGTCATCTTAAAATAATTCTTTCTTTTAAATAAAATTAATTCCAAAAAACAACATGTTTAGATTAATAAAACCCAATACCAATAAACTCAACCTTATTAACTCAAAAACATTTCATAAAAATTCAACTTTATAAATCTTCATTCGAAACAATTCTAAAAACCAATTTCGACCTTTTGAAAATCACACCATTTCCACATTAAAATTCTATTTTTTTCAAACTTTGTTTAAGAAAGGGTTTTCAAAATGACTTACAAAACCCAAAAAGATACATGATGCTTCTCAAAGGGTGAAACTAGTGTCGATGGGTGGCTTAGTTATATGGTTAGAGGCCATACGATGGTTACACCACTATCACATAGAGTAATCTAGGATCATGTCCCCAACTCCACATAAATTTCCAATCCCTATGAGCTCACTGAGACCATTGACCTAACTCTCCATTCATTTCTCCAAACATTAAAGAACTACAAGAACCACATGACCCAAAAAAAACATGACTTCCCCTGGTAACTCGAGTCTCATCATGAGGTCTGCTAGCCAGACACCATACTCGTAATCAGAAAATCGAGTCCTAAAAATCCTAGTTTCAGTCTACCAAGAGTCTTTCCTAAGGAACATGAACCAAAATATTTTGACCTGCTCTGATACCATTTTTTCATCAACCATGTCAAGTCTCCATCCAACCTGGCACCCGACCCAGTTTGTGGCATGGACTAAAGGGTATTCTCGATCCCTAAAGGCACTAGTGTATGGGTATCGATAACATTCCTTTAGAATGAATTTACCCATTTTCATAAATAAAAACAACTGACAAGACAAATGAACCAAACCTGAAAAATACATAACCAAATAGGAGATAAATTATTTCTAATTTTAATTTTTATAATTTTTAACAAAAACCCCATAGGATCAAAATAAAAAAGAAAACTATAACTCCAACGCAAACCTATATACAATGAGAGTAACAACATCCTCAAGTCATCTCCACCAAACCCACAAGATAAGACTATAAAATACTAAAACCATGATCACTAAACCATAGTTCCTTTTATTTGAAGCAAACATAGAACAAGGTATACATACACCCAAGGGTGTATGTAGGATGTGAGCCAAATCCTAGTAGGATTCCAGCCAAAAAAGATATTCCATTCCAAAAAATTAAAAGTTAATATGACATTCTCATTTAAATAAATTCATTTAAAACATTTCTAAAAAAAATTTATTGGATAAACATTTAAAAAAACATTTCGAAGGAAATCTATATCGTAACCAATTTCTTTAAAGTAAAATAGAATTTAAAAAATCACACACACGCAAGAGGTCCATTGTATGACAATGGATGACACCACATATTATAGAGTAGAGAACCATGGGTAGATCTACTAGGGTTAATCTAGTTCAAGTGGGACTCTATAACCTTGTATATTAGTGAAATGTGGAATATAAACCATAAAAACCAACACTATCGAGAACGAACCACTAAGAGGGGTCACCCCAATGGCCTAGCAATCTTTAAACATCATCATAGTATAGTTAGTGTTGTAAGCATCAATACTTTGAGATAAAACTTGGATGAAACACTTCCATATCATCTAGAATACTGCAACTAGCCATCCAACCAAGATACCCGAGATTCCCATAGGTCCATGTTCATATTCACCTGTCACATATATCACCACTTTCACAAACTGATCCCAATAATTTCAAAGAAATCACCATTTTCCATAAAAAAACATTCCATTTTACCCACACCAAAACCACTTTTTATACACACATTACATCACTTACACAATTCATAAAATCCTCTTTAACAATCATAAAAAAAACATAATTAAAACCAACCAATTTAGTGGGGAAATCCCATTTATAAACCCACACACACCTTAAGACTATTTTTAAAATATGTTTTTCATAATTCAAACAATTCACAATTCATACTCAAAAGTTCACAATAAGGATAACATTCCAAAATGAACAATTATTCATTGAAAATAACTTTTTCTACACACACATACCTGAAGTGTCTATGCAATAATATTTCACATCTTTCACACTAGGCATAAAACCCTATTTAGGAAACCCTACATAAAGTATACATAAAATATTTCCATTTTCCATTATGAAAGTTCATTTACATCATATAATCATTACAAAATAGCTCAAAAATATACTTATTACCACAAAAATAATGTATATTACATGTTAAAATTAACTAAACAATCAAATAAAATCATATCAAAATTTTGGGACATTGAACTTCATAACATGAACCAAGAAGTCTCCAGAAAATTGTGCCAAACTGCTACCACACCTCGAGAAAACCTTATGAAGGCAAGATCCCACATAAGACATCAATATTGAACCTTAACCATCTTTATTTAACCCTAAATAAAACCCCATATCGATTGGAAAATATGAATCCCCAAAGGAGAAGAGGGAAAACCCTAAAAGAAGAGAGAAACAGAAGAGAAGAGGACTTAATTGAGAGATCTTGAGGAATATGAGCCAATGATACCAAAAAATTCAAGCCCAAGGTGAGGGTAGGATAGATGGAGGTTCACCTATGGATTGGAGGGATGATTGTGTAGATAAAGGGAAGGAATGGGGTAAAAATCATGGGGATAGGAATTTAAACCCCCCATATTTTTATGAGCTATCAGGCCACACAGTTAGTCCGCACAGTTTGTCAAACTGTGCGGTGACAGTGCAACCGCATGTGCCAGGGGAGACACCTACCACATGGTTAGTACACATGGGCTTACTAACTAGGTGAAAGTAATATAGTAACTTCTTTCCATACCCCAATATACCACACAGTTACCTACGCTGAGGCGCACAGCCGTGCGATGGTCGTACGGTAGGTTCTGTCTCACCCAGACACCTATCGAACAGTTACCTGGGTAGGGAACATGTTTACCACTAACTGTGCACCAAGCATGTGTCAGGGTATTCCCACCTATTCTTTACATTTTTTATTGAAAATTAATGGGGGTAAATGATGGTCTAGATCTAGGCTAATAATATACAAGGAGAAATACCTTAAAAAACTTGAACCCGTCACATCCGGTTCCGAAGAAAATTACCAAGCACCTAACCCGAACTAAAAAAAAGGATGAATTCAAAAATGCGGGTGTGACACATCCAATGTCCCATTTAATGGGTATATATTTATTTAGAAAATATGTGTATGTGTGATTTATTATATATTAATATTTTTAATGTATTATTTCATGGGTTCTTGTGAAACCCAAAACATAGTTTCAACTATAAGGAAAATCCATATATATATATATATATATATATTTAAAGAACCAAACTCATAAAACATGAGCCACTACATTTTCCCCACCTTCAATATTTTTATAACCCTAAAAAATAAGCTACACCAAAATGTGATGGTACTAGGACCACATTTGGTGCTCACACTCCCACGATCTCTCATGTGCACTCCCTTGATACCAAAGAAAATGAACCAAAGGAATGGTCCCCCCCCCAAGATGGATCTTATCATGTGAATCCTTGATCACAACTGGGTTCTCTATGATGGTGTATCAAACCTAAATTTACATCTCACCCTAGTAAATGAAATGTGACGGTTCTTGAAAGTAGTTCCACAACTACCACACATCAAAAATGTATTGTTCATAGTCTATCTATGGGGGTATGTCCAAGAGGTAAGAAACCTTTCCAACCATTCATAGGATCTGGAATGTGTTGATAAACTATAGGGATATCTTTCATCCTTGACAAAATCTATGTAATCCCCATTGTGGGGGTACTCTCAAGAAAATGTGGTCTCCCTACTCAAACCCCCAAAGGCCTACGACATCAGACTAGATAGGATTTCTATCGACTCTAAGTTGACCCCATAAGATCATGGATCACTAGAATGTTTTTTATAATTTCCTTTATTATTTAGGATCCTAGAATAGATGTCTCATATATCTTAGTCCAGCATAATTGTGATAGGTAGTTTCTCCCATAAAATGCCTCAAAACGTTCCATAGTTATAGTTAAGTGGTAGATATTATTATAAAAAAACTATACCGATGGAAGTTGTACCACCAAGCGCTAAACCAAGTACATTACACAAGATCTCATCATATTCTCTATATCCATGATGATTTTCTCCAATGGATATCTTTATAGTGGAATAGTTATTTGATCATCCATAACTAGGTCCCAAAAGCTTACTATTAACATGTCTACAAATATGATATAAACCAACCACCACGATTAGATATTATTTTTGAATGTCACCATTTAAGCTGGATCATCTCATAAATATACAATATCCTAAGAATATTAACTAAATTCTACTTTTGAATGGAAATAAAGTGTGTTGAATTGGTTAGTTGTTCAAAAATCACTTAGATATAATAATTTACTCTCATTGTCAATAGAATACCCATCTAAAAAATATATTGATATTTCATCCCACATCCATTATGAGATATTAAAATTATTAGTTAAACCTTCTAGAACATGATATTATATTTTTACCTATAGACATGTGAGGCATTGGGAAATAAACTTAGAAAATGTTCTACCTCCTTCCATGCCACCAAAACTACTAATGGAGATCATTGTACATAATCTCCACACCCAGATGTACATCTAAGGGAGGAGGTGTTAAAATCCCATAATACATCCTCACACAATGAGACTATAACAACTATTCTTCCCTGAAAAAGGATAATGTTTTCCCCACATTCATAAAATAAATCAGGTAAATCTCTTGAGGATATCTAATCACGTAAAACCTCAGAGTCAAAATGTCCCAATAGATTAAATCTCACAAGATAAATAAGTGAAAGGGTTATCACTATCAATGGAAGATATGTTGTACCCCTCCCCTCCACCAGGATCCGATGTAATGAGTATAACTACTTAGAAACCTCCTCCACCATGAGATAAAAGGACTACCTACTAAGGGAATCTATTATTATGTTTCCATTCCTAAGAATATAGATTTTATGAATGTCATGGTCTTATATGAACTCAAACAAATAGATCTATCTTAGGTTGAGATCCCCCTAGGTAGAGATGTATCAGAGGCATTGGTGGTCTAATAAAACAAAAAACATTCTCCTAGAATATAATTCCTTTAAATCCTCTATGAGAATATTCTCACTGGAAATGCCTTGTTTTTATTTGCATAGTTACTCTTGCCAGTACTCAACTACTTCGACACGTAAATGATCACTATATTCCTCTACATCAAAACACACTCATTCACGTATATATATAGGCATCCCAAATCACAACATGTTAGACATCCTCCTGAAGTATTATTAGTTTTGGAGAACTCATAAACCTCATCCTCAACTCCTCAATTGATCCCTGGAATTGCTCAATCCATCAAATGGATACCCATTCAATGTCAAGGAAGTCAATGGTGTTTTAATCCAAGATAAGTTTTCAATAAACCACAAATAGCACCTTTTCAAATCAAGGAATCCTGGTATCTCTAACATGTTCTTGGATGGTTCCCATATATCAAAATCAATCAATATTTACTATATCAATTACTACACCATGCTTAGATATAGAATTCCCAAGACTTTGAACCTCCTAGATCCAAAATAGACTATTAAAAATCATTCAGTAATGATGGTTCTCCAGAAGTAAGTCCAGTACCATCCACAAATTGTATATGTGCTGCTCCCCTGAAATAAAGTAAATGATAATGTTTTCCATAAAGGAAAACACAATATAATCCCTGAGAGGCTGGAATATATGGTTGAAAAGAATCATGAACAATAATAATTAATAATTTATTTAGTGAAATTAGATTATTTTCATCATAATATCATCCATATGAACCCTCAATTAATGGTAGATAGACCAAACATCAATCATTGAAATCCAACTCATTGCTTTCAACTGGTCAAAAAGGTCATTAATCCTCAACAAGGGGTACTTATTTATAATCATCACCTAATTTTTGAAATGATAATAAAAAACAATCAAAATAACTTACAAATTTTTCATAAACTAAAATAGATTCACCCTTGCTGACACACTAGGTTTGATAAAAACATTCTCCTAAAGCTCTTCCAACTGCATAATCAACTCTTGGAGCACATTATCATCTATCCTTTATTCTGCACAAGATATTGATTACTTCCCATGGTTAAAGTTAAAGAAAAATTAAATAAATCAAAATAGATGTGGTCCTAGAACATCGTTTGGATTTTTAAATATATAATACTCCATCTCTAATAGAAGAAAAATTTCTATTTAGCCCAATTCATAGAGGAAAGAACTCTCTAACTGACGGGTGATAGGATCCTGTATCAAGCTCACGAGCCCCACTCACTCAACTATAAAATCCAGATACCCCTCGATGGATAACCTCATCCCATAAATGCATAGACAACTAACTCTTCAGTGATGATAATGCATCTGAGTTCTCACTTTGGATAAAAGTTTATGCCTGAATTATATCATAAGGTTTAATCATAATGACCAAGTGGTCACATTATAAAATCTATCCACTAAGTCCCAAATCACACTGTTGGTAGATCTGTGATATATAAGAGTCCCTCATAGTCAGGACCTTTAGCCACATATGATGGGAAAATTAGTCTATAGGATTTCTGGATTACAAAAAAGCATTAAAGAGATGATGGAATGACTCAAGCCTATGTTACTATATTCTAGGATTAAAGTAGAGATGACACATATCATACATTGAATCATCTCATGATCCACTGGGTCATGTATATCAAAATACTGTAGATATTTATTTTATTCCCTTGACCACCATAATTCTATGATGATAATGGTCCACCTAGTGATGGTGGGAAAGTGGGTTGTATCATCTCCCAACACCAACATCTCCGCCCTTAGGTGCTCTACCTGCTCTGATATTAGCACTAGATCTCTAGGGGACGCCCTTACCATGAATTGGTGATCCCAGATCATGGTGATTCTACTACCATGAAGGTCCTTCAATACACTATCCACCATCTAAAGCACACTAAGATAGTCAATCAAAATCCATGTGACCTTGCACATCATAATTATTGCATAAACTCTCTCTAGAATGGATGGACCCATTATTTTAACCCTATATTGTATATCCATATGTATAAGTTTGGGAATAAGTATTTTTATTGTTCTGATATCACAATGACTAATTTCTTCTAGCTGTTGGAGACAAATCTTCCCCATGATGTCAATTTTCAACTATTACTACCCACCATACCTTATCTACCAAGTCATATTTAATGACAAGAGTATAGGTGGTAATACATAAGGAGACCACTATATATCACAAGTTCCATTGAATTACCTACTCAAAATTTCATTCCTATAAGTACACCTCTCACACCATATCAAGATTGTAACATGTGAAATTTGGGAACCTAAAAGTATACTAAGAAAATGACATGTTTTTATATTACAGCCCAAGAATATCCTAGATTCTTGGTGAGAATAATATCAAAGACTATTACTCATTATGGGACAAATGCTGATAGTATGATCATGAGAGAATTTCCCCATCATGGTTTTGAGTGATTATACAACAAAAACTATATGTTGTTCCATGAGGAAGGTTGGTTGTGAGTGAAAAAATCTAATCAATTGGGGTATTTACATGTAGGAAATATTGAACCACCACCTTAATCTAATCCTATATTTCCTAATGGAATGTCTCACCAAAAAACATGAGTGGTCTCTAATACTAGAACTTCTGTAGAATTTGAAGCATGTTTCCATTTCGATGTTTCATGTGGGAGCTATTGAGTTCCAAATATATAGTTTATCATCCACTAAAACCACTGTTAGTGGATCCCTATTTTTTCCATAAAGTGGATGAATAGATCTATTATTGTATTGGAAAAAACATTGAGAATGGATCTTTGGACTTAGTCCTCATCACTTAACTGGTCATCATCATGACCCTCTATCGATATCCTAACTAGTTGGCACTATAGAGGCATCCTAAAAGTTAACAATACATACCGTGGTTATGTCACAAACTATCCCGGGTCAACCCTGAACTGGTCACCTGAGCTGGTCCACGACAAGGCGTAAGAGGTGTTACCAATCCTCTTGGGCTAGTAAAAAGTACCAAGAGAACCAATAGAGTGAATATGGGAATGATTTTTCCTCATAAAAATATACACAAGCAGTGGTATAATAAAAGTGAATCCCCAAATAAATAAACAAAACATAAAATATTATCAAGAAATGATATATAGAACTAACTGAACCTGATGAAAACTAGAACTTCATGTGACCTTGTAGGCCACAGTCCGATCACAAGACTCAACATCACCCACAATGATCGAGATCAAGAAAAAACATTCACCTAAGACTAAAAAAATGAACAAAGTACAGGCCTGAGTATTATAACTTAGTAGTTGTTCCCAAGTAATATATTCCCAAATATATTTCCTATTAATAAAGAAATATTAATTTTAGTTTTGAACTAAAATACATAAAAGTAATTTTTTACATATTTTCCCTTTAAAACAAATCATGGACCATTACCATTTTTATTTCAAACCTGTTTCTTTTCTAGGAATTAAACTATAACCCTTTTTAAAGAAAGAAGGATAGAAAAGAAGGAAGTTTAAAACATTTTTAAAACCTTTTTCCCAAAACATGAAAAACTTCATTTTATCACCTTTATCAAAGAGATGAACCATACAAGGAGGGAAAAGAAATTATCATTCAAGGGAAATGGAAAATAGCAAGTAGAGTGAACAAACACACAATTCACCTTAATCATATACCGTATATAACTAATTTTTGAAGTACATGGGGGGACCTAGGAGATCATGAATAATCTAGAACATACTATTTATGTGACTCATCCCAAAGGCATGCCCAACCTAATGAAGTCCCAATGGCCAAACACTTAATCGTCACCCTACCTATCATGACTGAAGGGCACAATCCCATATCAATGGTAACAAAATAACCCCCTACTATGGGATACAAGCTAGTGCAAAAACCTAGACCAGTGAATCAATCGTTCACCTATAATTTTCTTGCTATGCTAGGTTACCCTATTCAGAATAGAAATGGGGTGAGCCAACAATGTAAAATAAATATCCAGTCATAAGTATATTCGTCACACACATTCAACACAGACCATAAGGTCACCCCCTGAGTCACCCCAAGGAACAAGTCCCTTGCCTTTAAAACATCATTTCATAAGGTAATTCCCAAACTAAGGAAACTTCCATATTTTTTCAACCAACAAGGCGGGGACACATTCCAATGAGAGTTTTTAAGAAAACCATTTTTAAAAAATTCCATCCGGGCCTCACATTATTTTCTCATTCCAAACCATTTCTTAAAGAATCACACACACACTACATTGAAAACTAGAAAATCACTTGTAAAACCATTTCAGAAACCAAATTAGCCTCTTTAAATATGAAGCTCATTTATAAGGTCCAAAATGGAATCTCGTCAAACACTTACTAAGAAAATTTAACAATAAAGTCCATGAAATTGGAATAAAAATTAGGTCTTACTTTATTTCACAATAATAAATTATTATATACACCATAAATTAGTTACTAGAATTAAATAAAAGTGATAAAAATAGTAAATAAATAATTAATTAATTTAATGCATAATTCATTGGTAAACCTACCACAGTAAGGGAGTGGACCAAGTCGAGACAATTTAGTGCTTGATGAATTAGATGAAGACCACTCGTAACCGGACCGCACTGGCACACACATACCTATATATATATATATCCATAATCCAATTCACGTATTCCCTACTTCATGAGTAAATATGTACATGGAGGATATATATATATATATTATACGTACCTTAAGTGTATTCATGTGTGCTCTCAAATGTTGATGAAAACTCAGTACAACATATCCTAGAGTCACAAAAAAACAGTGGCAATGTTCAACGCACCTCAAAATATTCTTTTAAAAATAAACACACACAAAAACTAAATCAAAACACAATTCACAACCCTTGCATAATTTAATAATAAAATTACACAATTTATAAAACACAACCATGTGACACAATATGGGTTTACACAAAAAAGATACCCCATTTCATATAAACATTCTACTTAAACATAAAAATCATTTTAATCTCTTTAAAAAAACTAATTTCACACGACACATATTAATAAAAGAATATACTAAATTAATTAATCAATAAAATTAATCCGCCAAAAAAATATTTATACATGGAACCACATACCTTTTTTTTCAGAACCCCCAAAAATAAGTGTGAATCTTAAACCACAGAACAAACAAGAATAAATAACCAAATCAAGGAGATCGAACCCAAAAACTCAATATTGAACCCCTGAGACCACACCCTACTAGCAGAGAAACCAAAAACTCAATGAAAATGAAGAGAGGATTATCTGGAGGGGTTACTCTAGAGGTGGCTTCACCGGAAGGGGGTCAAACTGGAGGTAGCCTCACTAGTAGGGGATTGCGCTGCCGGAAGGGGGTCATACCTGGGGTGGCCTTTCTAGAAGGGACGGTTCATAGGATAGAAGGATGATTATGGGGGTGTTCCATTGGAAGAGGTGGGGGTGGAATTGCGGTTGCTAGAAGAGGTAGGCTGGTAAGGGGATGGGTGCACCAAAAGTGGGAGGCCGACAAGGGGAGGGGTTCGAGGAGGGTGGGGCATGACAGGGAAAGGGAAGGGAAGAGGAAACAAAACCCTAAATAAAAAAACAAAT
Source organism: Viscum album (assembly GCA_963277665.1). Taxonomy (NCBI): domain Eukaryota; kingdom Viridiplantae; phylum Streptophyta; class Magnoliopsida; order Santalales; family Viscaceae; genus Viscum; species Viscum album. Next base: position 1,325,302,876 of record OY728139.1, on the reverse strand, counting down.
AAATTAACAAAAAAAAACAGAAAAAATGATAATAATAATAATAATTTAATATTAATATTAACAATAAAAATAATAATTATGATATTCCTATAATATTATTAGTATAACTATTATTAAAAAGTTCATTAAAGTTCATTTTATTTTTCATATTTTAGTTTATTCTCATTTTATTACTCAATTCATTTTATTTATATATTTATAACATTGAGAAGGCCACACATTGACCTTGGTAAAGCCGCATGGTTTCCCAAATCATGCTCTGTTCGTGCGCCTGATTCTACCATGCCTAGAACACATATTTTTCAATAAAAACTCAAAAAATCAAATCAGGTCAAACTCAAGCATCGAAAAGGATACCTGATTCAAAAAGAAATTAATAAAATAAAATAATTTAAAAAGTTCGGGTGTGAAAATTCTTCCCACCATAATTCTTTTCCCCCTAGAAATACATAATAAAGCCTAACCCCAATGTAGATACCGATACTCCTTCATAGTCCAAGGGGATTCCACCTGAATAACAACCAAAAAAAGGTCCGAACACTATCAAAAAGGGAAGAGACTTACAAATGAAACTCAGGAGACCAAAATGGACTACCCTCTGTGCCACGCACCCCCAAAAGTCTAAACAAATCCAGTTGATCGATCAAAGGGAAAGAGTTTTCAGATGGAATAATCTAACTCTTTAAACCAAAATTCCTTATACTTTATCAATGAAGCCCTCATCAATAGCTTGAAACAAGAAAACAGGACCACTCATTTCTAAGTAACATCAAAAACACAACTGGGTTACCAACATGGGAGGCCCAAATGTACTCCCACCACAAGTGATAGGCTGACATCGAATCACTCTAGAGGAATTCCATCAAGACCCATAGTGGGTCTACCCACCATTAGAACCAACTTACCCACCTAAATTGCACTGGCCCGCATGGGAGCACAACATGGGCCTACTTGAGAACTTCCCGCACAAACCAGTATAGACTGGCGAGGACATCCAACATAGATCCAAATCCCCACCCAAGTTGTCAAATTAAAAGGACACTAAACTAAACGGGAAAAACACACTATTCACTACACCCACGGGGAATCACTAACCTCATACGACCCCAAACCAAAATAGATTTTGATCTATAAGTATGACCATATAAGGACAAAAAAAGAGTTTCAAATCCACAGGGGTATAAACACTAAGATTAAATAAAATGATACAACCACGCCTCCTTATAACCACGAAGTAACTCTTACCCCCACATGAAAAAAATAATGAAATATGGTTCTCATGTTTGTTTTCACAAAATGGGGACACTTGGAACGAGACAACTACACAAGATATTTAAACTGTCTCTAATTACCATTCTAAATATGGACACTAGACCAAGGTCCTTTACACCCCCTAGGGGTTCTTGACTATGTGCAAGATTCACTCCAGGGTCTATGGTTAAAGCCCTAGTGTTTGAAGCATCTCCTTCCACGTAGTCAGTCAATAAAGACTCCAGAACAGAAATTTTTCTATTGGTTCCACACACAACCACACTGGAATCAGAAAATACGAACAAAAAAACACATCCCAAGCTTCATTTGGTTTAAACATGATCCTTCAATGCGATGAGAACTTAAATGATTATCCCTTTCACCCAAAAAAAGAAACAAGTAATGAAGGGTCACTTGGAATGTACCTTCATTTAGAATATAGAATTTTAGGAATGTAAAGAAGAGGAACACACTTATGTTAAAACACAAGCTCTCAAAAGGTTCCACAATATCAAACTTTAAATCTGAAAGAGAACATAACTCTACAAGATGCCACCAGAAATGTCCTTTGAAACTGGTAGAAACATTACAAGAAGAGGGACCTTAAGTCGAGTCCCAATTTGCACACAATTCAAGTATACAACCATACCAACCTCTTATGACCAAACATTCCACACTGGTGAACTAGTATGAACCCTTTCTTAAACTAAAAATATTAAAAGTGAAAATTACATATAATATAACAACCCACATGAAAATACCAGATTTTTTTCCACATTCCTCACTGGAATTCCCTTCACCGCTCCCAGGAAGGACCTTCTAGATTAAGGATACCCAACTTCACATTTGTCCATTCAAGAAACTCAAGAAATTATGATTTCTTTCAACTCATACTGAATCCACTCTTCTTCCACAAGAGTGTATGATTAATCCAAAAATGTAGGGAGATAAAACCAACCCTAAAACTCAAGAAGAGAATTTGTACATTAATCAACTAGAGGACCTACCAATGTAGAATCACTTATAACCAAATTTCGAATATGCATCAATTCCTTATGGGGGCGTGCAATGGACAACATGGAAAATTGAGGGACCCAGTAAAACTGGCCCTTTGGCCAAAAAATATCGAAAATATACACCAAATGCCCAAAAGGTAACCTTGTAATGTGTATCCCAAAAAATTGTTTTCTAGAAAACCCAATTAACAATTTCCTCAAACCGACTCACTAAAAAAACACAACATGAATAATTTTCTAAGAAAGATGGATTCTCAAAATCAAAATATACTATAAGTAATAATCCCAAATCATAAATAAACACACCACACAATCACTGGTTAACAAAAAACCAAATTTTTCTTAAAAATCATTTGTGAAAATAAACAAGGTTTGTGGGTTTCACATTCACCAATGGTATCCCATGGGCCTCACACATGCATGGTCCCGTGACACACCTGGAACCCACCTAATGTTCATCTAGACACTCATCCTTATATAAAAATAACCATCCACATACCACATACATTCATCCATATACATATATGTGATCACTCATAAAAATAACAAGAGTCAGATAAAAGAAACATTATCACTTTCAAAAACACTTTAAAAATACCCCAACTGATTTTAATACCACACCTCATTATCAATGAAAAACATTTTCAAATTTAACATTCAGTTTCCAATTTCACATTTCCCAAAATCTTTCAAAAACCCCTAAAACATTTTCTAAAATAAATTCCATTTCCAAAACAACCCATTTAACTTTCAAAATTATTTACAGTTTTGGATTTTGAAATCTCATTTTTGATAAACCAATCTCATTTTGTGAAACTAGAAATCTTTTTAAAATCTAAATAAAAACACCCCAAAACCATATTAGGCCAACCATAAGTACATAAAAAATCTTCCCATTAATGAAAAACTAATATCTATGGGTGCCTTGTCCATATGGTTTACAACCACATGGAAATATATACACCCTAATAGAGAGTATTTTAGGACCATGTCCCTGGCTCCACATGGATTTCCAGGCCCTACGAGCTCACTGAAACCATTACCCTAACTCTCATTTCATTTTCCCAAATACAAAGAAACTCACAAGAACCAAATAAACCAATAAATCTCAAACTTCCCTAGGAAAATCAGGGTTTGGTCTAGAAAGTTTTGGCCAGACATTCCCCCAGACCTGCACCCCCAGATCTGACAATCCTAACCCATCTACCTTGAAAACCCAAATAACAAAAGTAACTCTGAAAGTTAGGTCCTCTAAAGAACCCATGTTTTAATAACATTTTTTCACGAACCAACCCGGATCGACCCTAAACAGGTCACCCGAGCCGGCCCACGACAAGGCCTGAGAGGCATTCCTGATCCTCCCAGTCTAGAGACAATTTCCAAGGGAATCAATATAGTGATTATGGGAATTATTTCACACAATAAAAATAAACACAATCAGTGGAATAATAAAATAGCATCCCAAAATAAATGAACCAAACAGAATGAATAAGGTAGAATGGAAAAATAGAACTAACCAAACCTAATGGCCACTAAAACTACACGTGACCCCATCAGTCAGACTCTGATCACATGACTCAATATCATCCATGAAAATTGAGATCAAGATGAAACCTGAACTTGAGACTAAAAACATGACCAATGTATAGGCATGAGTATTAAAAATCAGTTGGCAGACCCAAGTAATCTATTCCCTAATTCATTTCCTTTAAATAATGAAAAATTAATTTCAGTTTTGAACTACAATATATAAAAGATAATTTTTCAAACCTTTGCCCTTTAAAACAAATCACAGTCCATTGCACTTTTTATTTTAAAAAAATTTATTTTTTAGGAATGAAGCTTTAATCCTTTTTAAAAATACACCAAAAACACATCAAAACACAATTCAAAACCCTTGTATAATTTAATAAACTAATTAAACAATTTATAAAACACAACCAAGTGACATATTATGGGTTTACACCAAAATCACACCCCATTTTATATAAACATGATACTTAAAAATCAAACGCATACCGAAATCTTTCAAAAACTAATTTTGAACCACCATATTAATCAAAGAATATATTAAATTAATTAAGAAAGAAAATTAATTCATCAAAAAAATGATTATACACAGAACCACCTACTTTTTTTTGTCAAAATCCCTAAACATTGGTGCGAATCTTCAACTCCACATCAAATGTACCATGAGTAAGAAAAAACGAACCCTATTGAAGGATATTGAACCCAAATACTAAAGATAGAACCCCTAAAACAACACTCTACCAACGTATAAACCAAAAAATCAATGAAAATGAGGAGAGGCTTACCTGGAGGTGTTGCACAAACAAGGATGTCGTGCCGAAGGTGGATTCATCGATAGGGGTTGTGCCAGAGCTAGCCTCATCAGTAGGGGGTCTCTCCACTGGTAGGGGTCATGAAAAGGATGGATTATACCGTAGGGATGGTTCTCTGATTGGAAGGCTAACCGGGGGTCGCACGACCATAAGAGGTGGCGGCAGAATCACGGTCACCAGAAGAGGGAGGCTGGAAAGGGCAGGGGCATGTCGGAAGTGGGAGGCTGATATGGGGAGGGGCTTGAGGAGGGTGGGGCATGATAGAGAATGGGAAGGGTCAGGGAAATAAAACCATGAACAAAAAATTAATAATAATTATAATAATAACAATAATCTAATAGTAATATTACTAATAATAATAATTATAATGATATTATTATAATATTATAATTATAATTATAATGATAGTATTATAAAATTATCATAATAATTATTATTAAAATAATTCATTTTTTTATTTTTTTCTTACTTTGTTTTATTCTCATTTTATTACTCATTTAGTTTTATTTATTTATTTTGAATATCGGGAAAGTTGTATGGTGACCTGGGTGAAGCCGCACGGTTTCCCAAACCATGCTCGGCCCATGCGCCTAATGCTACTATGTCCAAAACACACATTTTTCAATAAAAACTAAAAAAATAGAACCTTATTCAACTTGATCCTCGGTAAGGATACTCGATTACATGAAAATTAATAAAATAAAATAATTTAAAAAAATCAGGTGTGAAAATTAGGTTAGCATATCTGAGAAGCACTCTCAAGGATTACATAAAATTCAATGGACTTAGTCCTATATGATTCAAGTACTATTGCTTTTCATTTAACTTATGCATTTGTATTCTGAGATGATAAGAATGTAGTCAGAGGTTTGGTGTATGGATACACTGATCACTACACCATCATTAGGTTCCCTCTCATGAGAGATAATATTAATTCACTAAAACCACAATTACCCTATGGTTCCAAAGAAACCTCATTATATTTTGACCTCAAAACACTAACTCGAGTACAAATAAACTCTTATACCACTCTATCATGATCAAACCCACTGGGGCTGTACTTTGGTTGGTGGTGAGCTTAGTTTGACACCCCCAAGCACACCTATAATAATTCACTGTCTAGTGATAAGTTTCAAGTATGCGTAATCATAAATTGGAGGCCTTAGAATAAATTACCTATCTTCATTCCCACAACCAAATCCCTAACAAATTATAGAGATATAATAAAATAATAATACATGTAGAGTATAAAACATGAATGAAAAAACTTCTAGGAAATAAATTTGAGTAAAATTGAAGAAATAAATGATATAAAATGGAAAAATATATGTACAACTAGAAATTTTATCCAAACAAGACAATAACTAGAAAATAAAAATTTCTAAAGAGTTCCCCACACACAGTCTCCTAGGATGGACATTGAATAATAACATCACCTCTAATTACCACTATACTCTACCATAGTCACTGTCGAACTTCTTGTCTTCTCTGTAAGACATGATATTTATAGTAAAATCGAATGCAAGGGTGAGTATATTCATACCTAGTAATATGACTCAAAAACCACGATAGAATTAACAAAGCATAAACAATCAGCTATACACATGTACAAATATGGGATGTAAACCCAACAACTGATATGCTAATACTAAACCCCAATATTATAGGAGAGAAATATCAATCTCCACATTGTTCTAAGGATGATGAAGAGTTTACCTATAGATTCAATGGTTTCATCGTTGATTCCCAGTACATCCTGAAAACTCATAAGAATATGAGTGGAGGGTCCCACTCCTCATTACTGTGCTCTACAACTAAGAGAGAACAAGCTCTAGTGAAAGAACTTCTCCCCACCAGAGATTAGAGATGGGGGATTACCACTCAAAAGATATAGTACACATGCACTTGATAAAATGGGGGAATACTAACTCTACTTCTAATAGAGTCACTACTAGAAATGGTGGTTTTCCCAATGGATATATACCAATGGCTTGAAGAAACCATTAGTATACTATAAAAAATGCCACATTTGCCAACGATTTTATCAAACCATTGGAAAATGTGTTAATATAGTTAAACTTTCCCAAGAATTTGAAAAACCCATTGGGAAAGCTTTAGTTCCTCTATCATATACCAATGATTTTACTAAACAGTTGGTAAAGAGAGGATTTCCCAACTAATTTTAAAAACCGTTGGGATTGTTTTCCCCCAAATACCCAGTGCCCCAGCTCCCACTAGGCCCGATTGCAGAACTAATCCAGAGCTCCTCCCGAATTCTTCTCAGCTATGAAACTCCTTCCAGCTATAGATCCTTCTTCTATCAAACAGTTTTTTATTTCAAAACATCAAATTAGTATGTTTTACCTTATTTTTAGTGATCTTCCCCTTTTTTATGTTTTCTATTTTGATTTCAGCTAAATTAGAGTTAATACTATCTTTGGAGTACCAAACCCTTTGGTTTGGTTTATGATTTTTAGTTATACACATCAAATGATTTTATTTATTATAAACATTTGGTGGGTGGTTTATTTTGGCGGGTTATGACTCGAGGTGTTATGGAATTTTCATATGAATTATTAATTCCCCAGTAGAATAAATCCCTTAAACTTTATCCCAGAGGGATTATCTAAACTCTGACCATATTGTATCATATTTTCAAAGATGTCTTTAAGGATTTTATTTCTAGGTTCCCAAAGTCACAAGGTTCTGAGGGTATTTTTTGTGGTTGATCACATATCAATGTATGCTCATTTATCATCTTTAAAGCACACCTTTACATCTCATGATGTGGTTGATTTATTCATAAAGGAGGTTGTATGTCTCTATGCCATGATGAGTGATATTTTAGTGATCGTGAAACACTATATACGAGTATTTATTGGAAATAATTATTTCGATTTCAAGGCATCAAATAAAATATGATATCATATTATCACCCCCAAAAATATGGGATGATGGATGTTTTTGACCATATTATTTAAATTTATTTACTGTGTTTTACTATTTAAATCAAATTAACTAGGAATGATGGCGACCTTGGGTTTAATATAGCTACAAAACATCCCCCACCCCCTGGACACCCCCACCCCACCCCTCCTGGACACCCCTCACCCCCATGGACATCCCCCCACCTCCACCACCCCTAGACACCCCCAAAACCCTAGACACCCCCACCCCCTAGACAGCCTCCACCCCCTTAGACAACCCCCCACCCCACCCCCTTAGATATCCCCCTGGACACCACCACAACTCATAGACACCATCGCACCTCCCAAGTGGTTTCTCCGATTTTTAAATTGTTATTAACAAGGTAGTTGATTTCCACATTTCCCAATGACATTTTCTAAGTGACCCACAGAGTCTTATAAATTTAATTTGTCATGTTTTGATAAATTGAATTTTTCACGTTTTTATAAATTGAATTTGTCATGTTTTGATAAATTGAATGGGTTGTTTAGAATGAAATGTCTAATTCGTGATAGTTTTGATTAATTCTTAAAGAATAAAATGATTTTAAGTAAAAATACCCTAAGGGGGGCTGTAGGAGGTGGGGGGGTTATCCAGGTGTGTTGGGATGTACAGGTGAGGGGCGGGTTGTCCAGGGGGTATGAGGGGCTGCATGTGGGTACGAGGGGCTATAGGGGTGTGGTGGAGGGGGGTATGGGCTACCCCAAGGAGGGGTGTGGGCTGTACAGGGGGGTCAGGGTGTGGTGTCTATGTTTGAGAGGTGGGTATGGGTTGACCTAAGAAGGGGTGTGGGCTATCCAGGGGGTCAGGGTATGGTTTCTAGGTTGGGGGAGGGGGGTGTAGGGTGTCAAGGGAGGTGGGGGGGGGGGGATGTCCCAGTGGTGGTGTGGGGTAAGGGGGTGGTTGTCCAGATGGGGGAGGGGGATGTCTTGGTGTGGGGTGGGCTGTCCAGGTGGGGGATGGGGGAGTGCTGTCTAGGTGGGGGTGTCCAGGTGGGGGGGTGTAGGGGAGAGGGTGGGCTATCCAGGGAGGAGGTGAGATTTCCTGGGGGCCTATCTTGGTAGAGGAGGGGGGTATGCGCTATCCAAAGAGGGGGGTGTAGGGGAGGGGGGTGGGCTGTCCAGGGAGGGGGTGGGTTGTCCAGGGGTAGTGGTGGGTGGACTATCCTGGAGGGGGAGGGGTTTGGGCTGTTAGGGGGGGTGGGTTGTCCAAGTGGGGTGGGGGTGGGCTATCCAGGTGGGGAGGGGGGTTTTGGTTGTATAGGGAGGGGGTGGGATGTCCAGGTGTGGTTGGGGGGTCCAGATGGGGCATGGGCTATCCGGGAGGGGTGGGGGTACGAGGGGGGGGGGGGGGGTCGGGGCTGCATGGGTGTGTGGGGGGGGGGGGGTGGGCAGTCCAGGGAGGGGGGTGGGTTTTCCACTCTGATACTCTACAAAAAAATAGGAATCAAATATAACAAATATATAGTTGATTTCACATGTTAAGAAAGTTCCATACCAACACTCACTCATACCCTTCCAAGAAGAAGTGATCTCTGCAAATAAATATCACTTTGGTTCTTATCCACTATCCATATTAATCTCATACAAATTTATCATTCGTATAACTCCATATCACTTAATGATATAATAAGGCTCATACTCTTATGAGTAGTGTCCCATCAAAACATGGCTCATAAAATCTGATCCACGTATGATATTTGGTGGTGTGTTTACAATTGGGTGTTTGGTGATTTATATGTACGATATTCATGGTTTACTCCAAAAGTCTTCTTGGTCAACTATAATAGGATTGAAATCATGCTACAATTGGATAAATATTTTATTTTACGACCCAAGTTTGGGGTTTTACACCCCCACCCCTTGGACACCCCCACCCCCCATGGATAGCCCTCCGACCCCTTGGACACCCGCACCCCCCCTCGATAGCCCTGCCACCCCCATGGAAGCCCTATCACCCCCATAGACAACCCCCCCCCCCCTGTGGACAACTCGCCCACCCCCTGGACAT